>QRFJ01005459.1:0-42470 GCA_006176705.1 Cocos nucifera | reverse complement strand
TCAGATCTGATTCTTATTTATTTAATAAAAATTAAATGAAAAGGATAAATTAAATCTCATTCAATTTACCTGAATAGGGTAATCCTATTACCCTGTTGATGATCCTGTTTGCAGCGGAAGGTTCTGGATCAAGCCACGCAAGCGCCTGGCCTCTACCAGTATCCACTCGGGCTGGATCTGGAGATCCTCTTCTTCTCTATCATGCCTCCAAAAATCAGATCTGGATCTGATCTGGAGGATCTTCAAAACTCCTTTTGAAGATCTGCAGTCGTCCTTTTGCAGCAGCGCAGCCTTCTTGCTTTTGATCGCCTTTTCTTGATCTGAAATCGCACCAATCCAAATCCAAAACACTTTTGGACGTGGAGAGCAAGGGGAGAAGAGAGTATGGCGTGGAGAAAGGGGAGAGAGGCAGCCTTGGGGCGTGGGAAGATTGCTTCTTGATTATTTCTTTTTTTTCACTTGGGCGCTGGGTCTCTTATATAGACTAAGCGTGATCCAAGTCATCTTCCTCCCAACCAATCACAACCCTTTGTGAAATCAGATCTAAATCTGATTGGTGGGATTAGAGTCCCCTGGATTCCTACTTGGAGAGTGCCTTGGACCAGTCAAACTGGATTCTTAGAAGAACTCTCATTGGAATCCTAAAGGGAGATGGAGTCCTTGTCCCACAAGGACTCCATGCCGCCTCTTACTGGGCTCACGCCTCCCTTGGCGTGCGCCCATCTCCTTGCCAGGTTCTAGCAGGGGGACAAGCCCCCACCAGCTCTCCAATAGGTGCATGACATGTGGTCAAAAGTCAAAGGGTGAATGGTCAACGTTTGACCAGTCAAAGGTAGACTTTTGACCAAAGTCAAAAGACAAGAAATGGCAGGTGACCAAAAATGGCAGGTAATGTCTTAATTTATCTCAAAATAAGACAACCTATTCTTGACTTGGACAACCTCTAGTCAGACCATAAGAAGACTTCTGTTTGAGCACAAACTCCTTTGGCTCAGACAGGACGACTTATTTATGATAGCAAAAGAAGAACGTTAGGTTCAATCGAGTGCTAGCACGATTTCCTTGAACCTAATTGAATCTCATTCAGATCAATTGAACTATATTAGTTCAATTGATGATCACCAGATTCAAACCCTTGTTTGTGTGACCCAGTTAGGTTCAGTTCTGTATGGTAATGGGAATATGTCATGATCTCTATCATCGACATCATCGAAACTCCTTTCGATGGATCAGAACTCTTCTGATTCGAACAGCTAGAATGATCGATCATCTAAATCATTCTAATTGCTCCCAAAATCCACCAGTGACACCTAGCAGTATATGGTGGCAACCCATCAGAGCTGAATGCGAACCTCTTGGTGCAGCTACCTGTGTGATTAAGTTCTTCTATCTTGAGCCCCGATCAGATTAGGGTTAAGGTGAACTCGTCAAACCCTAGTCTCTGTCATATGATGTAATCATTCGATTCGAGTCCAATGTGAAAATCTAAATAGAAACTCTTTCTATTATTTCACTCTACCATGGCCATGGACTTTCATGGACTTGATTCTCATGATCATCATAGGGCTACTCCTCTACCACCGAGGTAGATAGATCCCATCTTGATGCAATCCAGTTCCTACAATGAACATGCTATAGCCAACATACACCTCAGGGTTCCATATGGCTAGGAGACCGAGTAATGGTGTAGTCAAACTATAACACCCTCAAGGTGAACTGCCGATGCATCTCAGGTCAAAGAACCAGACACACTACTGCAGCATCGAGTCAGTCATTGACGAGAAGGTAGACTCCCTAATGACTACTCGAGGTGGTCACGCTCAGTGCCCTCGTTCTCTAACGAGTACCTGTACTCTCGCTCCGGTGTCTCCACACCGTAGACTCAAGACTCATCTACTAAAGAGAAGCGATCGTACACCAACCTTCCGGATCAATCACCATCCTCGTGATGATCCTATGGTCGGGAGCTGTTTATGAGTTAATAATGATTATTCATGTCTTAAATTTTCAACTCTTGAAAATATGAATTATCATTACCATTAACTCAAAGGATGTATCACAGACACTAAATACACATGTGTGATAGAAAATAACCCATTTCATTAATTATAGTCAAAATTACAATTTTGCCCCTAGAAGTGTATTACAAGTGTCAGCCAATTCTGGCTTCAAGGGCACATATATCTAACATATCTGTCGTTTGGACTATCCCTAGGTCGTTTGGCATTCACGTTTTGCTCGATAGTTAAAATAGGTACATCAATATGCAACTGATAAAGACTATTAACAAGGAAACCATTTGCAATTTTATTTTTTTCATAAAGAATGTTACAATGGTCCTTAAAGAAGGTGATCACATAACCTTCTTGTGCTAAGCATGAAACAGAAATCAAATTCCTGCTAGCTGCAGGCACATAATAACAGTCTTTCAAAACTAAGTCTAAACCAGATGGTAATCGCAGAGGGTATGTTCCCACGGCTACTGCAGCAACTCTTGCTCCATTACCGATGCGTAGGATCATGTCTCCATCCCTCAGCCTCCTGCTATCCTCAAGACCCTGCATAGAAGTGCACAGATGAGCACTAGAACCAGAGTCAAGCACCCAACTGGATGCAGAAGAAACCGTAAGGTTAGACTCAATAACGAGCATACCTCCAGAAGGACCTTCCTTCTTGTTCTTTAGGGTGGCCAGGTAAGTAGGGCAGTTCCGCTTCCAATGGCCGTCGCTGTTGCAATGGAAACACTTTCCTTTGCCATCGACCTTCTTCTTCGGTTCTGCCTTCTTCTTCTTTGATCCTTCTACCTTTTGCTTTTTCACAGACTTCTTTTTCTTTCCATAAGACTTTCTTTTGGAAGAAGTCCGTTCCATAGCAAGAACTGAGCCTTTAGAACCTTTCATAGAAAGCTCAGCGGTAACCAGCATATTCATCAACTCGGCCAAGGAATTTTGAAGTTTATGCATGTGGTAATTCATGATGAATTGCCCATATGCATCAGTCAAGGATTGCAGAATAATATCATTCTGCAAGTCCAAGTCCAACTTCACACCGAGCTTCTCAAGCTCTTCCATGTCCTTGATCATTGTCAGACAGTGATCTTGGACTGACTGCCCATCACGCATCTTAGCCTTAAAAAGTCATTTCGTGACTTGATATTTGGCTGCGCGACTCTGTTCACCAAACATCTCCTGCAGGTGAGCCAACATTTGGCGAGCAGTCCCGATATCTTCATGTTGGCGCTGGAGCTCATCAGACATCGAGCCCAACATGTAGTATCTGGCCTTATTGTCTTCGTCAATCCATTTTTCCAGAGACGCTCTCTGTTCAGTGGATGGACGAGCTGGTAAGGTGGGAGGGTCCTGGTCCAAAACATGTGTTAACTTCTCTGAACCCAAAACAATTTTGTAGTTCCTGAGCCAATCTTTATAATTGGGTCCAGTCAGTCTATGTGTGTCTAGGATACGTGCCAGTGGGTTGGACGCAGACATTTTCCTGTAGAGAGTCAAAGATTCTAGTTAGATACTGTAATTTTGACTTGACCAATTTGTTTAGGGATTTTATTTTTAAACAAATTAGCTCCCACTATTTTCTCGGATCCCTACACTCCCTCTGTAGAGATGCGAAAAATCTCCGCGATTGATGATTTCTAGTGGGTGGTGCGGTCTCACCAACTGACTCATCACCTCACCTAACAGTTATTGGTGATGGGTTAGCCAATGAGTGAACAACTCTTGTTCAATGATTCTCTAATCATGGTGCACCCAAACTTGGTCTCTAATTCATGAATCTCACCGTATCCGGAATATTGATCCACTCCTTAGTTAAGTCAGACCCACCATTTGCATAGACTGGGTTCCTAATTGGGTCTCTCACCGTATCCAGGAATATTGAGCCCAACTCATCCTCCAGCCCATAGCATCCAATGCCTAATAGACATGGTTGCGTCTTCCCGGTGCAACTGAGCCACTGTATCCAGCCGAGAACAATCAACCCCGGGAAGGGCCCGCACGTCTACAATGGTGGAAGACCTCGGACTTAATCTTTTCTTAGGGAGAATTGATTCAGGTCTCATTAAACTAGACTTGGCTTAGTCATAACAATTATGACTAACCTAGTGGCATGGGTCAGCTCGGATTATTGACCACCTCAGATCAGAACTGTGTCAACAGATATGGCCAGGTAAGTGAGACCGGTGGAAGGAATATGCCGTTAACTCGCACAAGAACGCATTCAGGTCGAGTAGCTTCCAATTAAAAACCAGTCGGTCGTCTGTGCCAAACTTACCTTAGACACCAAATTGTTGAGTCAGAACCAATTGGGTTAGCCTACAATCCAGACTCTAACCTCTGAGCCTAATTAGGTCTTGCTTGATCGTGACTCGATCTTGACCCAGACTTAATCCTATTAGGCTGGTCAATTTAAGCATTGTTGATCCCATCTAACCAACTCTTGATTCGGTTTGATCAACCGCTTAGACCTAATTGAGCTACCCAAGCCCGAACCCAGTATTATGAATATGTCTTAGATCTGAAATTCTCAATTTTAGACCTAATTAATATTCCATAAACTTAATTCTTAATTAAGTTGGGTTCATAAACAAAATATGCACAATAAATCCTAGGGTTTCAGGATCTAGGGTTTTGCAGAAAGTAAGTTTTGGGTTTCTGATTAAGGACGAACACGCAGCACCCCTACACGTCATAAGAACACCCCATCGAATGGGAAGAGAGGGCCTTTAAACCCTTCTTCGTTCTTATGACCGGACGGCCAAGAGGAACGCCTTAATCAGGAACATGTAAATCTACAAAACAGTTATAGATCTATATCATATATCTCATATACAAATTTAGATCTAATCAAGGCATATTTTGCATACATCTCATGTATCAAATCATGCATATTTTCAGATCTAAATTATCACATAATAATCTAAAAAATTAGATTTAAATTGATCTAATCAAAATAAATTCTAATCTAGACAATTATGTAGAACTATTCTACAACTAGTCTAGTCATGCATCTATCATATCTCATATGATATTTAAAATTAAATAATTTTTATTTGCTGTTTATCAGATGTTATTATAACACTTATAATATCAGAAAATAGTAAATAAGAAGATCTAAAATATGATTTAATCATATTAAATCAAAGACATGCAAAACTATTCTATAGAACTATTCTATTCTAGAACTAGTCATGCATATCTTCATGTTCTTAGATCCAAATCATTTAATTTTAATTTTTCTTGATTTCAGATCTGATCACATCTCATGTGACATCTGAAATCACTTTATTTTCTAATTAAAATAAAATTAAAATCAGATCTAAACAATTTAGAACCATGGCTCTGATACCAGTTGAAGGGAAATCCTGATTTCCCGGTCCAGGTTCGTCCAGATCTGATTAGATCAAGAGATATATTTCAAAAATTTTTCTCTTGATCTCAATCAGATCTTGATATGTTTCAGATCTGATTCTTATTATTTTAATAAATAAAATAAAATAAGATAAATTAAATCAAATTTAATTTACCTGATTTGGGTAATCCTATTACCCTGTAGATGATCCTGATTGCAGCGGAAGGTTCTGGATCTTAGCCACGCAAGCGCCTGGCCTCTACCGGTATCCACTCGGGTTGGATCTGGAGATCCTCTTCTTCTCTATCACACCTCCAAAAATCAGATCTGGATCTGATCTGGAGGATCTTCAAAACTCTTTTGAAGATCTGCAGTCGTCCTTTTGCAGCAGCGCAGCCTTCTTGCTTTTGATCGCCTTTCCTTGATCTGAATCGCACCAACCTAAGTCCAAAACACTTTTGGACGTGGAGAGCAAGGGGAGAAGAGACTATGGCATGGAGAAGGAGGGGAGAGGCAGCCTTGGGGCGTGGGAAATCTAATTGCATTCAGAATTAGGGTTGGGCGCAGGGTCTTATTTATAGACCTAAGCTTGTGATCCAACTCCTCTTCCTCTCAACCAATCACAACCCTTTGTGAAATCAGATCTAAATCTGATTGGTTGGAATAGAGACCCCTGGATTCCTCCTTAGAGGGCGCCTAAGACCAGTCAAACTGGATTCTTAGTAGAACTCTGATTGGAATCCAAAAGGGAGGTGGAGTCCTTGTCCAACAAGGACTCCTAGGCGCCTCCTACTTGGGCTCACGCCACCCTTGGCGTGCGCCCTTCTCCTTGCCAGGTTCTGGCAGGGGGACAGGCCCCCACCAGCTCTCCAATAGGTGCATGACATGTGGTCAAAAGTCAAAGGGTGAATGGTCAACGTTTGACCAGTCAAAGGTAGACTTTTGACCAAAGTCAAAGAACAAGAAATGGCAGGTGACCAAAAATGGCAGGTAATGTCTTACAAATAAGACAACCTATTCTGACTTGGACAACCTCCAGTCAGACCATATGAAGGCCTCTGATTGAGCACAAACTCCTTTGGCTCAGTCAGGACAACTTATTTATGATAGTAAAAGAAGAACGTTAGGTTCAATCGAGTGCTAGCACGATTTCCTTGAACCTAATTGAATCTCATTCAGATCAATTGAACTAGATCAGTTCAATTGATGATCACCAGATTCAAACCCTTGTTTGTGTGACCCAGTTAGGTTCAGTTCTGTATGGTAATGGGATATGTCATGATCTCTATCATAGACATCATCGAAACTCCTTTCGATGGATCAGAACTCTTCTGATTCGAACAGCTAGAATGATCGATCATCTAAATCATTCTAATTGCTCCCAAAATCCACCAGTGACACCTAGCAGTATATGGTGGCAACCCATCAGAGCTGAATGCGAACCTCTTGGTGCAGCTACCTGTGTGATTCAGTTCTTCTATCTTGAGCCCCGATCAGATTAGGGTTAAGGTGAACTCGTCAAACCCTAGTCTCTGTCATATGATGTAATCATTCGATTCGAGTCCAATGTGAAAATCTAAATAGAAACTCTTTCTATTATTTCACTCTACCATGGCCATGGGCTTTCTGGACTTGATTCTCATGATCATCATAGGGCTACTCCTCTACCACCGAGGTAGATAGATCCCATCTTGATGCAATCCAGTTCCTACAATGAACATGCTATAGCCAACATACACCTCAGGGTTCCATATGGCTAGGAGACCGAGTAATGGTGTAGTCAAACTATAACACCCTCAAGGTGAACTGCCGATGCATCTCAGGTCAAAGAACCAGACACACTACTGCAGCATCGAGTCAGTCATTGACGAGAAGGTAGACTCCCTAATGACTACTCGAGGTGGTCACGCTCAGTGCCCTCGTTCTCTAACGAGTACCTGTACTCTCGCTCCGGTGTCTCCACACCGTAGACTCAAGACTCATCTACTAAAGAGAAGCGATCGTACACCAACCTTCCGGATCAATCACCATCCTCGTGATGATCCTATGGTCGGGAGCTGTTTATGAGTTAATAATGATTATTCATGTCTTAAATTTTCAACTCTTGAAAATATGAATTATCATTACCATTAACTCAAAGGATGTATCACAGACACTAAATACACATGTGTGATAGAAAATAACCCATTTCATTAATTATAGTCAAAATTATAATTTTGCCCCTAGAAGTGTATTACAAGTGTCAGCCAATTCTGGCTTCTAGGGCACATATATCTAACAATCTCCCACTTGTCCTAAAGCCAATTGGCTACAAGTCTAAGTCCCATCTTCTCAAGGTGGGCTTCGATCTTCTGCTGGCCCAACGGCTTTGTAAGTGGGTCTGCCACATTATCTGCGGAGTTGACTCTCTTGACCTCAACGTAACCTTTCTCAAGGTAATCGCGGATGAGATGATATCGCCGCTCAATGTGCTTGGACTTCTGGTGAGACCTCGGCTCCTTAGCAAGGGCTATGGCGCCATTGTTGTCGCAGTAAAGAGGAATGGCATCTGATGGCATTACTCCAATTTCTGCAGCAAACTTCTTGTACCAGAATGCTTCCTTTGCAGCCTCTGATGCAGCTATATATTCTGCTTCCATGGTGGAATCTGCTATCACAGTTTGCTTGGAACTCTTCCAGCTGACAGCTCCACCATTGCACACAAACAGACTTCCAGATGTCGACTTTCGATCATCTATATCGGACATGAAGTCCGAGTCTGTGTATCCCTGGAACTTGGAGTTCTCCATTACCAAAGACCAACATCATATCCTTAGTTCTTCTCAAGTACTTAAGGATACATTTCACAGAAGTCCAGTGTTCTTCACCTGGATTTGACTGATATCTGCTTGTGACACTCACAGCATGGGCTATATCAGGTCGTGTACATAGCATGGCATACATGAGGCTCCCTATTGCAGAAGCATAAGGGATCTTGCTCATGCGTTCTATTTCCTCAGGTGTGCTGGGGCACATCTTCTTGGAAAGATGAATACCATGTCTGAAGGGTATTAATCCCCTCTTAGAGTTTTCCATACTAAACCTCTTTAGTACTTCCTCTATGTACATCTTCTGTGAAAGTCCTAGCATCCTATTCGGTCTATCCCTATAGACCTTAATTCCTAGAATAAAGGATGCTTCACCTAGGTCTTTCATGGAGAATTCCTTGGACAACCACATCTTGACTGATGTCAACATGGGAATATCATTCCCAATAAGGAGGATGTCATCCACGTACAATACGAGGAAGACAACAGCGCTCCCACTGACCCTTTTGAAAACACATGGTTCCTCTTCATTTTTGATGAAACCAAACTTTTTGATCACATCATTGAAACGAGTGTTCCAGCTCCGAGATGCTTGCTTAAGTCCATATATGGACCTTTGCAGCTTGCAAACCTTGTGATCAGTATCACTGGATGTGAAACCTAGCGGCTGTTCCATATAGATATCTTCCTCAAGATATCCATTTAGGAATGCCGTTTTCACGTCCATTTGCCATATTTCATAATCGAAATAGGCTGCAACAGCAAGCAATGTGCGGATGGATTTTAGCATAGCTACCGGGGAAAAGGTATCCTGATAGTCAATGCCTTCACGTTGACTATAACCTTTTGCCACCAGTCTAGCCTTGAATGTCTCCACATTCCCATCTGCACCAATCTTTCTCTTGAAGATCCATTTACACCCAATAGGTACTATACCTTCTGGTGGATCTACCAAGGTCCAGACTTGGTTTGAGTGCATCGAGTCGAATCTTCTGACTTCATTGCCTCAAGCCATTTCTCGGAGTCGATATCTGATATCGCCTCGTTGTAGGTTTTGGGATCATCACCATGAGCACCATTACCTATGAGGAACATTTCCTCTACATCCTCTGAAATAATACCTAAGTATCTTTCAGGGGGACGGGAAACTCTTTCCGATCTACGAGGTGGAGGAGGTAGTGTTCTTATTGGCTCAACCTGATTTGGTTCCACTTGGTCCTTAGCTCGTTTTGCTTGTGAGACTTTCTCATCAAGCTTAATCTGCTTTCCAATGCCACTATCTTGAATAAACTATTTTTCAAGAAATATGGCATGTCGACTCACAATCACATTGTGGTCTTCTGGAATGTAGAAATAGTATCCTAATGACTCTTTAGGATATCCTATGAATCGAGCTCTAAAGGACCTAAACTCTAACTTGTCCGCTTGTTGTCTTTTGACATGAGCCGGACAACCCCAAATTCTGAGATGACTCAGACTTGGTTTCTTACCGTGCCATATCTCATACGGTGTGGTAGGAACGGTTTTAGAGGGAACCCTATTCAGTAAATAGATTGAAGTTAATAATGAATGTCCCCAAAGAAAATCTGGGAGGTCTGTGAAGCTCATCATGGATCGAACCATATCCAATAGAGTCCGATTTCTCCGTTCTGAAACCCCGTTGAGTTGAGGTGTTCCTGGTGGAGTCCATTGAGAGACTATGCCATTTTCCTTAAGATAGTCTAGGAATTCCCGGCTAAGGTATTCACCTCCTCGATCTGATCGAAGAACCTTAATGGGTTTTCCAGTTTGTTTTTCTACTTCATGTCTGAATTCTTTGAACTTTTCAAAAGGCTTCAGACTTGTGTCTCATAAGATACACATACCCATACCTAGACAGATCATCGGTAAAGGTAATGAAGTAGACAAAATTGCCTCTAGCCGGCACATCGAAATGGGCCGCACACATCAGTATGTACTAGGGCAAGGAGATCTGTGGCCCTCTCCCCATGTCCAACAAAAGGGAGTTTAGTCATTTTGCCTTGAAGACAAGATTCACAAGTTGGATATGACTCAAAAGTCAATGGACTCAATAGCCCATTTTTCTCCAATTTGTTAATCCTATCTTCTGCTATATGACCTAATCTCAGGTGCCATAGATATCTGTCGTTTGGACTATCCCTAGGTCGTTTGGCATTCACGTTTTGCTCGATAGTTAAAACAGGTACATCAATATGCAACTGATAAAGACCATTAACAAGGAAACCATTTGCAATTTTATTTCTTTCATAAAGAATGTTACAATGGTCCTTAAAGAAGGTGATCACATAACCTTCTTGTGCTAAGCATGAAACAGAAATCAAATTCCTGCTAGCTGCAGGCACATAATAACAGTCTTTTAAAACTAAGTCTAAACCAGATGGTAATCGCAAGAGGGTATGTTCCCACGGCTACTGCAGCAACTCTTGCTCCATTACCGACGCGTAGGATCATGTCTCCATCCCTCAGCCTCCTGCTATCCTCAAGACCCTGCATAGAAGTGCACAGATGAGCACTAGAACCAGAGTCAAGCACCCAACTGGATGCAGAAGAAACCGTAAGGTTAGACTCAATAACGAGCATACCTCCAGAAGGACCTTCCTTCTTGTTCTTTAGGGTGGCCAGGTAAGTAGGGCAGTTCCGCTTCCAATGGCCGTCGCTGTTGCAATGGAAACACTTTCCTTTGCCATCGACCTTCTTCTTCGGTTCTGCCTTCTTCTTCTTTGATCCTTCTACCTTTTGCTTTTTCACAGACTTCTTTTTCTTTCCATAAGACTTTCTTTTGGAAGAAGTCCGTTCCATAGCAAGAACTGAGCCTTTAGAACCTTTCATAGAAAGCTCAGCGGTAACCAGCATATTCATCAACTCGGCCAAGGAATTTTGAAGTTTATGCATGTGGTAATTCATGATGAATTGCCCATATGCATCAGTCAAGGATTGCAGAATAATATCGTTCTGCAAGTCCAAGTCCAACTTCACACCGAGCTTCTCAAGCTCTTCCATGTCCTTGATCATTGTCAGACAGTGATCTTGGACTGACTGCCCATCACGCATCTTAGCCTTAAAAAGTCATTTCGTGACTTGATATTTGGCTGCGCGACTCTGTTCACCAAACATCTCCTGCAGGTGAGCCAACATTTGGCGAGCAGTCCCGATATCTTCATGTTGGCGCTGGAGCTCATCAGACATCGAGCCCAACATGTAGTATCTGGCCTTATTGTCTTCGTCAATCCATTTTTCCAGAGACGCTCTCTGTTCAGTGGATGGACGAGCTGGTAAGGTGGGAGGGTCCTGGTCCAAAACATGTGTTAACTTCTCTGAACCCAAAACAATTTTGTAGTTCCTGAGCCAATCTTTATAATTGGGTCCAGTCAGTCTATGTGTGTCTAGGATACGTGCCAGTGGGTTGGACGCAGACATTTTCCTGTAGAGAGTCAAAGATTCTAGTTAGATACTGTAATTTTGACTTGACCAATTTGTTTAGGGATTTTATTTTTAAACAAATTAGCTCCCACTATTTTCTCGGATCCCTACACTCCCTCTGTAGAGATGCGAAAATCTCCACGATTGATGATTTCTAGTGGGTGGTGCGGTCTCACCAACTGACTCATCACCTCACCTAACAGTTATTGGTGATGGGTTAGCCAATGAGTGAACAACTCTTGTTCAATGATTCTCTAATCATGGTGCACCCAAACTTGGTCTCTAATTCATGAATCTCACCGTATCCGGAATATTGATCCACTCCTTAGTTAAGTCAGACCCACCATTTGCATAGACTGGGTTCCTAATTGGGTCTCTCACCGTATCCGGAATATTGAGCCCAACTCATCCTCCAGCCCATAGCATCCAATGCCTAATAGACATGGTTGCGTCTTCCCGGTGCAACTGAGCCACTGTATCCAGCCGAGAACAATCAACCCCGGGAAGGGCCCGCACGTCTACAATGGTGGAAGACCTCGGACTTAATCTTTTCTTAGGGAGAATTGATTCAGGTCTCATTAAACTAGACTTGGCTTAGTCATAACAATTATGACTAACCTAGTGGCATGGGTCAGCTCGGATTATTGACCACCTCAGATCAGAACTGTGTCAACAGATATGGCCAGGTAAGTGAGACCGGTGGAAGGAATATGCCGTTAACTCGCACAAGAACGCATTCAGGTCGAGTAGCTTCCAATTAAAAACCAGTCGGTCGTCTGTGCCAAACTTACCTTAGACACCAAATTGTTGAGTCAGAACCAATTGGGTTAGCCTACAATCCAGACTCTAACCTCTGAGCCTAATTAGGTCTTGCTTGATCGTGACTCGATCTTGACCCAGACTTAATCCTATTAGGCTGGTCAATTTAAGCATTGTTGATCCCATCTAACCAACTCTTGATTCGGTTTGATCAACCGCTTAGACCTAATTGAGCTACCCAAGCCCGAACCCAGTATTATGAATATGTCTTAGATCTGAAATTCTCAATTTTAGACCTAATTAATATTCCATAAACTTAATTCTTAATTAAGTTGGGTTCATAAACAAAATATGCACAATAAATCCTAGGGTTTCAGGATCTAGGGTTTTGCAGAAAGTAAGTTTTGGGTTTCTGATTAAGGACGAACACGCAGCACCCCTACACGTCATAAGAACACCCCATCGAATGGGAAGAGAGGGCCTTTAAACCCTTCTTCGTTCTTATGACCGGACGGCCAAGAGGAACGCCTTAATCAGGAACATGTAAATCTACAAAACAGTTATAGATCTATATCATATATCTCATATACAAATTTAGATCTAATCAAGGCATATTTTGCATACATCTCATGTATCATAATCATGCATGTTTTCAGATCTAAATTATCACATAATAATCTAAAAAATTAGATTTAAATTGATCTAATCAAAATAAATTCTAATCTAGACAATTATGTAGAACTATTCTACAACTAGTCTAGTCATGCATCTATCATATCTCATATGATATTTAAAATTAAATAATTTTTATTTGCTGTTTATCAGATGTTATTATAACACTTATAATATCAGAAAATAGTAAATAAGAAGATCTAAAATATGATTTAATCAGATTAAATCAAAGACATGCAAAACTATTCTATAGAACTATTCTATTCTAGAACTAGTCATGCATATCTTCATGTTCTTAGATCCAAATCATTTAATTTTAATTTTTCTGATTTCAGATCTGATCACATCTCATGTGACATCTGAAATCACTTTATTTTCTAATTAAAATAAAATTAAAATCAGATCTAAACAATTTAGAACCATGGCTCTGATACCAGTTGAAGGGAAATCCTGATTTCCCGGTCCAGGTTCGTCCAGATCTGATTAGATCAAGAGATATATTTCAAAAATTTTTCTCTTGATCTCAATCAGATCTTGATATGTTTCAGATCTGATTCTTATTATTTTAATAAATAAAATAAAATAAGATAAATTAAATCAAATTTAATTTACCTGATTTGGGTAATCCTATTACCCTGTAGATGATCCTGATTGCAGCGGAAGGTTCTGGATCTTAGCCACGCAAGCGCCTGGCCTCTACCGGTATCCACTCGGGTTGGATCTGGAGATCCTCTTCTTCTCTATCACACCTCCAAAAATCAGATCTGGATCTGATCTGGAGGATCTTCAAAACTCTTTTGAAGATCTGCAGTCGTCCTTTTGCAGCAGCGCAGCCTTCTTGCTTTTGATCGCCTTTCCTTGATCTGAATCGCACCAACCTAAGTCCAAAACACTTTTGGACGTGGAGAGCAAGGGGAGAAGAGAGTATGGCATGGAGAAGGAGGGGAGAGGCAGCCTTGGGGCGTGGGAAATCTCTTTCAATTGACTTTGACTTGGAATTAGGGTTGGGCGCAGGGTCTTATTTATAGACCTAAGCTTGTGATCCAACTCCTCTTCCTCTCAACCAATCACAACCCTTTGTGAAATCAGATCTAAATCTGATTGGTTGGAATAGAGACCCCTGGATTCCTCCTTAGAGGGCGCCTAAGACCAGTCAAACTGGATTCTTAGTAGAACTCTGATTGGAATCCAAAAGGGAGGTGGAGTCCTTGTCCAACAAGGACTCCTAGGCGCCTCCTACTTGGGCTCACGCCACCCTTGGCGTGCGCCCTTCTCCTTGCCAGGTTCTGGCAGGGGGACAGGCCCCCACCAGCTCTCCAATAGGTGCATGACATGTGGTCAAAAGTCAAAGGGTGAATGGTCAACGTTTGACCAGTCAAAGGTAGACTTTTGACCAAAGTCAAAGAACAAGAAATGGCAGGTGACCAAAAATGGCAGGTAATGTCTTACAAATAAGACAACCTATTCTGACTTGGACAACCTCCAGTCAGACCATATGAAGGCCTCTGATTGAGCACAAACTCCTTTGGCTCAGTCAGGACAACTTATTTATGATAGTAAAAGAAGAACGTTAGGTTCAATCGAGTGCTAGCACGATTTCCTTGAACCTAATTGAATCTCATTCAGATCAATTGAACTAGATCAGTTCAATTGATGATCACCAGATTCAAACCCTTGTTTGTGTGACCCAGTTAGGTTCAGTTCTGTATGGTAATGGGATATGTCATGATCTCTATCATAGACATCATCGAAACTCCTTTCGATGGATCAGAACTCTTCTGATTCGAACAGCTAGAATGATCGATCATCTAAATCATTCTAATTGCTCCCAAAATCCACCAGTGACACCTAGCAGTATATGGTGGCAACCCATCAGAGCTGAATGCGAACCTCTTGGTGCAGCTACCTGTGTGATTCAAGTTCTTCTATCTTGAGCCCCGATCAGATTAGGGTTAAGGTGAACTCGTCAAACCCTAGTCTCTGTCATATGATGTAATCATTCGATTCGAGTCCAATGTGAAAATCTAAATAGAAACTCTTTCTATTATTTCACTCTGCCATGGCCATGGGCTTTCTGGACTTGATTCTCATGATCATCATAGGGCTACTCCTCTACCACCGAGGTAGATAGATCCCATCTTGATGCAATCCAGTTCCTACAATGAACATGCTATAGCCAACATACACCTCAGGGTTCCATATGGCTAGGAGACCGAGTAATGGTGTAGTCAAACTATAACACCCTCAAGGTGAACTGCCGATGCATCTCAGGTCAAAGAACCAGACACACTACTGCAGCATCGAGTCAGTCATTGACGAGAAGGTAGACTCCCTAATGACTACTCGAGGTGGTCACGCTCAGTGCCCTCGTTCTCTAACGAGTACCTGTACTCTCGCTCCGGTGTCTCCACACCGTAGACTCAAGACTCATCTACTAAAGAGAAGCGATCGTACACCAACCTTCCGGATCAATCACCATCCTCGTGATGATCCTATGGTCGGGAGCTGTTTATGAGTTAATAATGATTATTCATGTCTTAAATTTTCAACTCTTGAAAATATGAATTATCATTACCATTAACTCAAAGGATGTATCACAGACACTAAATACACATGTGTGATAGAAAATAACCCATTTATTAATTATAGTCAAAATTACAATTTTGCCCCTAGAAGTGTATTACAAGTGTCAGCCAATTCTGGCTTCTAGGGCACATATATCTGACAATGGGGAGAGGTGTATTGGCGCAAGGAAGAAGGAAGAGAGTCCCAGTCAAATTGGGCTCTCATGTATTCTTTGGTCAAACCAAATTTTAAGCCCAATTAAATTAGGATTAGTGCAACATAACTATAGATGATCCTAGTCCAACTAGGAGCACATTTAAATCAGATTAAATCATATTTAATTTTGATTCAAATCCTAAGCCAATTAGGAATTAGGTGCACATAAGTCCTAATTGAAAAGGATATTGATCTCCCTTATAGTTGGCTAGCTTATCTTTCAAACCAATTAAACTTGACCTAATCAAATCCAAACTGAATCAAATTGAATCTTATTTAATTAGACTTGATCTCAGCCCTAATGCTCAATCAAATTGAGCTAATTAGCAATTCAATTGCTAATTAATCCTCCTGCAACACTTGTCCTAGATCAATCATCAATGATATTGATGATTTGATCCTAAAATGATTCATAATTGTTGATCAACCATCTGATCAGATAGAAACCTCTTATATGTGTGATCTCATAGGTTCGAACTTAAGTTGATAGTATAGAAATAAATTTTTGTACCAATCAAAGTGACCATCTAGCAATGGTATCCAACATCCAGATTGATCGAATGAATGTAAAGTAATATTCTAGAACCTATTCAAATATGGTTACCATATAATTCATCCATTTGACCTCTATATTTAGGATGACTAGAGTTAAAGTATCAACCTTAGAATAGCACAGCCATAATGTGTCTTAATGTAATAAGTCCTATGAGTCCTTATAAGAACCACCCTGATCAAGATTTTGCTAAATTGAAATATAATTCTACACAGCTCCTAAAATTAGGAGTGGTGAATCCCATCTTGACTCATAGACCAAATTCATAAGTACTTATCTATGTCTAAAAATCCACTATCATTGAATTAAAGATTCATGTAGTCTGGCACCAAAGCATGTGATTTGCTTGCAACTCACCTTGGTGATCTTAGGTCGGAGGCATACTTATATCCAGATCCCTTTGGAGTAAATCTTGATAGTAGAATGCTTTAGAGTTAGTCATGTTTAGTAACAATATATCCCTATATCTTACTAGCATGCCATATCAATATCTTCAATCTCATTATTTAAGAGGACAACCAACTCATATGGCACACAATGACCTACACTCAATAAATGTTGTCGTTCAGGTAACAATATATCATTTGATCTCGAATAAATTTAAGGACTAAATGATAAATCCTCTCTTTATTGATTTTAAATAATTCTAAGAACTTCATCACAACATAGGAGTTCATAAAAGAAAGATGTACCTATATTTATGATGAAAAAGCCAAAATAAATTTTAATTTATAATAAATTATATATAATTATAAGATTAGCTCAACCATCAATAGGTTGATGATTATCTTTGGAACATAATTTTCAATAGAAAGATAGTGGTTGGTTGGTTGAGGTTCGACACCTGATGATCAGATGTCAGCGATGCCAGTCATGAAGGTGTGGGTCGATGAGGGAATTATCTTGCAAAGTCAGAGAAATGTGGCATGAGTGGTGCTAAAGAGAGGTCAGTAACCATAGAATTGCCCTCTGAAAAGAAGACTTTCGACTAAGGGCTAGGTCAATTGCTAAGCAGGAGACCTGCTCGTTGTCGATGATGAGTTGGTCAGGTGCAGTTGGCTATGAGCAGATCTTTGGTCACTACAAGAATCTAGACTATTAACAATGGTGAAATATTATCACTAATAGTCCTTCCACCATCCTAATAGATACGTCATCGTAAAAGCCAATCTAAAAAATTCTGATCGTTAATTACCATCATTTGCGATGGAAAAAATCACCATCACTAATAAGAAAATTAGCAACAACTTTAGAGATGGAATAATTCTATCACTAATTATATTTTAAAATATTTCTTTTTAAAAATATTAGCGATAGCAGATTCATTGCTAATGCCATTGCTAATTGTTGGCATAGAAATCTGACTTGAGATCAGATCGCTGGAGTTGCATGATGACGGTGAGTCCACGATAATGGGATGAAGGCGATCGTACCTACAAGAGATGTTTTCGATCAGAGTTGGCTCCGACGAGGATCTTTCGATGCTCAAGTCAGTTTTTTGTTCCACAGAGAAAAGAAGATAAGCCTTTGGGAGAGAAGAGTTGCGTACCTTAGGGTCCCTTTTCTTTCTCTTTTATAAAAGGGTTTGGAGTTTGTTAGGATGGATTGTAGGTTGTTATTCATGGGAGAGCAGTGAGTTGATAGAGATGTTTTGTTTGCCCACTAGAAAATTCGCACGAATCATGTCTGGTATTGTCCCCTCATGGCATGTAGAGAAAAAGTTGACAATCCAGAGGAGTTCATCCTGGGGAGTTCATCTTGAAGGACTTCATCTCGAAGGAGTTTATCTTGGAGGAGTTCATCTTAGAGGAGTTTATCCTGGAGGAGCTTATCCTGGGAGAGTTCATCTTAAAGGAGTTCGTACTGGAGGAGCTCATCCTGGGGAGTTCATCCTGGAGGTGTTCGTCTTGGGGAAGTTCATCTTAGAGGAGTTTGTCCTGAAGGAGTTCGTCCTAGAGGAGTTCATCCTAGAGGAGTTCGTTCTGAAGAAGTTCATCCTGAGGGAGCTTATCCTGAGAGAGTTCATCCTGGAGGAGTTCATTCTAGAGGAGTTCATCAAGAAGGAGTTCGTCCTGAAGGAGCTCATCCTGGGGAAGTTCATCTTAAAAGAGTTCATCTAGAGGAAGTTCGTCCTGAAGGAGTTTGTCCTATAGGAGTTCATTCTAGGGAGTCATCCTGAAGAAGTTCATCTTGAAGAAGCTCTTCCTAGGGTGTTTCATCCTAAAGGAGTTCACCCTGGGGAGTTCATCTTGGGAGAGCTCATCCTAAGGGAGTTCATCCTAAAGGAGTTCATCCTAAAGGAGTTCATCCTAGGAGAGTGCATCCTAAGAAAGTTCATCCTGAAGAAGTTCAACCTAAGAAAGTTCATCCTGGGGGAGCTCATCCTTGGGGACTTCATCCTGGAGGAGTTCATCCTGCATGGTTCATCCTTTCGGTAACTTCAAGTTCAGCCTGAGATAGAAACTCGGCCTTAGCCTTCTGAAGATCTCCAATCAGTCCATTTTATGACTGGATTCCATCTCTTGATGAACTCAAGTTTGGCCTTAATTAGGACCTCGACCACAACCTTCTGAAGACCTTCATTCAACCTTTATTATGACTTTGGCTTCTATCTCTTGATGAAATCAAGTTTGGCTAAAAATAGGACCTTGACCACAGCCTTTCGAAGGCCTTCAATCAGTCTTCATCGTGACTTTGACTTCCATCTCTTGATGAACTCAAGCTCGACCTGACTTAGAACCTCGACCACAGCCTTCCAAAGACCTTCAATCAACCCATATTGTCATGTCTTCTGTTGGCATAAAAATTCCCAAATACTAATGATTATTAGCAACCAATCATACTGTCATTAATGTTGTTTCTAATTTTATTTAATTTTTAAATAAAATAATTTTTTTTAAAAAAAATATTAGTATTGTTAATTTGGTCTTTAATACCATTGCTAATAGTTATTAGCGACGGAACTACCGTCGCTAATACCAATGGTAATAGTTAATTTTATTTTTTTTAAAAAAAAAATAATAATATTTTTAAAATTTATTATAATTAATCATAATAAATTATAAATTTTAATATCTATTATAGTTAAAATTTAAAGATAATATGACATCAAAAATTAAAAACTAATTATATTATATTAAAAGTAAAAATTATATAATTTTTTTATAAGTAACATAAAAAAAATATAATACATGATAAGTGGTAAAAATATACTAATAAAAGTATTAAATTATAAAATAAATTAAACTATTTCTTTAAAAATTGATACTTTTATTAATCTTGTATAGGAAAGAAGGCAACCAATGTGAAGATCTTATTTTTTGGTTCAGACGAAATAAATTTTAGGCAAAATAGAGTTCAAACGAGCCCAGAATTGAATTTCAAAAAAAAAAAAAATTGGTTCAGTTCAAACCGATTCAGAAAACTGGCTCAGCGGTTCAGCCCAGTTCGATCGAAATAGCAGACCAACCCACCGACGCAACGCTGACGTCAAGATAACGTCAGCATTTTTTATGGCACACGGTGGACCATCTGAAGGATATTTCAAAAATTTCACAGCAAAAAGTGCGCTCTGATTGACTGAAGAACACGGTGGTCCATGCAACACCGGGCTCGCGCATGGTCTATGGAGGGTAATTTGGAAATTTTGACTGATCCAACGGACGATTTTCACTGAAACTCGATCGGATGGTCGAAACGAAGGCGGTGATGGATGGCATTCACAGCTCCTGGTCGAGATCCAACGGTTGAGATTCATCCTGACATTAAACTAAAGATCAAAAGTCTTCTTTTTGTGTGATCGGATGGCCCAGATTCAATCTAACGGTTGATCCAATGGCTGGCATTAAATCCGACTTGATCTGGGTTATTTTAAGGGGTTTTTGAGTAGTTTTTGGACCGTTTGATCAACATCTAATGGGCAGAATTATCCAAATCTTAATTTGAGTTATTTTAGGAGTCTTAAACCTAATTTTTGATGGATTTTGGGGGAAAATCAAACTCTTTATCTATAAAAACCTATTGTTGCCATGAAAAAAAAAACAGAGAGAGGGAGAAAGGGAGAAATAGAGAGATAGAGAGAGAGAGAAATAGAGAGAGGGAGAGACAGGGAGAGAGAGAGAAAGAGAGAGGAGAGAGGTAGAAAGAGAAGAGTGATTTGTGAGAAAATCAAAAAGGATTTTTGATTTCTTTCGATGATCAAGACATCGATTAAGGAACCTCTTCTTCTTCACCAAGTTCTCCACATTAAGAGCAACAGACAATCAATTTTAGCAATCAAACAGTCTAATTTCTCTATGCTTTTTATTTTATTTGCTATTTTTGAACTTGTTATCATGAACTAAATTTTCTTTTACTAAGGCTAAGGTGTAGCCACTCTTTTGATGCAATATTCAGTATGATTTATTTTTAAATTTTATTCATGAGGAGTATATAAATCTGATCTTAATGCTTTTAGATTACTGGCCATCTTCTAATTGATCTGATGAACATAGATGTTACGGACCAAGTACATCTATGTTAATGCTTCTTGATTATATACCTTGTATTATGAATCAAATTAGAATTCATATGCATGCAGGAATTTTAGTGCGCTTTGGATGCAGCGTATTTTAATTAGAGGGTTTCACAAAATCTAATGCATTAATATTTATTTAAATTACACCTGGACCAAAGGATAATTAATAAATATTAATAGTTTTGCTATGCCTGGACCAAAGGATAGTGAATAAATTAGGAGACTCCACCATCACATGAAATAAAATTAATCTAAAAATCCTGAATATTGTATTGACTGAGTTGGTGAACCGATTGCCTTAGTAATCCATTGCTCTTGAGTTTAAAACCCTAATAATTTACACTCTCTCTATTTTCTTAAAAAACTTTTAATTATTTTTTATTTTTTTCTTTAATTTCTTATTCTCATAAATCGATCTTCTAAATAAAGCATAGGAAAGAGCTTTTCAGTACTTATTTTTCAATCCTCTAGGGATGATACTCTACTCATTCACTTTATTACTTGATCGACTGGTGCACTTGCCATAGCTATAAATTAGCACGCATCAAGTTTTTGGCACCGTTGCCGGGGATTGTGTCTAAAATAATATTAAAATTTTGATCCTAGCTTTACTTTAGAAATTTATTTTTAATTTTTATTATTTAAAAAAAAAATTATTCATTGCATGACACGTACTGGACATAGTAACTTACTACCTTTAGATCCAAAAATTGAAAGAACCATTAGAAGACTACAACAAGAGAGAAACATGGCAGCTGAAGATCCTAACGACATCAATCTAGGATTGGATATGGCGACTGAAGGACAGCATGAAGCTATTCGACCAGTACATCGTCCATTAAATGATTACATCACACCATCTATAGCCGATGCAGCTTCGAGCATCAGGAGACCGCCTGTACGAGCAAACAACTTCGAAATAAAATCGGCGATGATCCAGATGATTCAATCAACTGTCCAATTCAGTGGACACATGCATGATGATCCGAATGCCCATATTTCTAATTTTCTTGAACTTTGCGATACTTTTAAAATTAATGGGGTGTCGGATGATGCTATTAGATTAAGGTTATTTCCTTTCTCTTTACGGGACAAAGCTAAGAGTTGGCTTCATTCTCTTTCCTATAGGTTCTATCACAACTTGGGATGTCCTAGCCCAAAAATTCTTAGCCAAGTACTTTCCACCTTCCAAGAACTGCTAAGATGCGCAATGATATCACTTCTTTTATGCAGATGGACATGGAGACACTATATGAGGCTTGGGAGCATTTCAAGAAACTGCTGAGGAGATGTCCACATCATCAACTACCCGTATGGCTTCAGGTACAAACTTTCTATAATGGTTTATCTCCTACTAATCGTTCTATGATTGATGCAGCAGCAGGAGGAACCATTAATCAAAAAATGGAGGAAGAAGCCTTTCGATCTGATCGATGAGATGGCATCAAATAGCTATCAATGGCAGACAGAGCGCATGATGCCAAAAAGACTAGCAGCTGTGCAGGGAGTAGATTGCGTGCCAACCTTACTAGCTGAAATTGCAGCCCTTAGAGCCGAAGTCAACAACTTAAAGGGAACAGCTATGCATGTTCAGAGCATTACTTGTGACCTATGTGGAGGAGGACACGATACGAGCAATTGCCAGACAGGTAATCCTTTTGCTAAAACAACTGATACAGCTAATTATATTGGTAATTTTTTCAGGCCGCAACAAAATAATCCCTACTCCAACACATACAATCAAGGGTGGAGGCAGCACCCAAATTTCTCATGGAGCAATCAAAATGCAGCACAACAGCCACCCCCGGGATTCCAAGTACCTGAAAAGAAGTCCAACATGGAAGAGCTGATGGTCAAATTTATGCAAAACCAAGAAGCAACTATAAAAAATTTAGGAAGCCAAACTTAGGCAGGACCAAACAGCAGCAATTCGAAACTTGGAGATGCAAATAGGTCAAATGGCTAAGATAATCTCCGAGAGACCTCAAGGATCCTTGCCAAGCAACATACGGAGACAAATCCAAGGGAGCAAGTCAATGCTATCACCCTAAGAAGTGGTACAAAGCTGGAGGAGCCACATCAGAAGAATGAGACTGAAGAGCCAACTACAAATAAGGAACCATCAACTCAAATTCGTTAGTCACCAAAACAACCAGCAGATGGATGGTCTCCAGGTATACGATTTGCTGATCCAAATGTGAAGCCCTACGTGCCGCCACTACCATTCCCAGAGAGACAAATACAGCATCCAGATAAGGAATTTTCTAACTTTTTCAAAATTTTAAAGAATTTACATATTAATATTCCTTTTGTAGATGCTATTACTCAAATGCCCAGGTATGCCAAGTTTCTCAAAGAAATCTTAACAAATAAGAAAAAGCTGAAGGAGCATGAGAGAATAAATTTGAATGAAGAATGCTCAGCAATACTTCAAAATAAATTACCACAGAAGCTAAAAGATCCAGGGAGTTTTACTATCCCCTGCATTATTGGTGATTGTAGTTTTGATAAAGTTTTATGTGATTTAGGAGCAAGCATTAATCTCATGCCTTTTTCTATTTTCAGGAAGCTGGGTCTAGGAGAACCAAAGCCTACCACTATTACTCTTCAATTAGCCGACAGATCCATTAAATATCCAAGAGGTATAGTGGAGGATGTCTTGGTAAAGGTAAACAAGTTTATTTTTCCTGTTGATTTTATTGTTCTTGATATGGAAGAAGATTATGATGTACCCCTTATTTTAGGGAGACCCTTTTTAGCTACTGGAGGAGCTTTAATAGATGTTCAACAAGAAAAATTAATTCTTAGAGTCCAAGATGAACAAGTTACTTTTAATGTTTTCAAAGATACTAAACATCCTGATGACAATCAAACTTATTTTCTAATTGATATTATTGACAATCCATTATATGAGAATTCTGTAGAAAATAGGTTTGAGACTATAAAAGCGAGCAATGTCAAATTGAAAGAGGACTCGATCAAACATGAAAGTATTCCAATTGAAGTGGCACCAGGATTGATCCACTTTAGAACTTCAAAGAAAGTCAAGCTGAAGACTATAAATCAGAACTACTAGATAGGTTGTTTCTTTTCTTTTTAGTTTTGATCATTTTTTTTTTTTATTTTTTAGTAATTTATTGTTGCTCTTTTACTGCTCTGGTGTGTATTTTCAATTTTGCAGAAAAATCAATGAGAACTCAAGCAAAATTTCAAAGCTCCAAAGAACCAGACTGAACCAAATCAGGTGTATTCCTTCCTATCCTTTATTGCATCCTTTATTTTTCTTTCTCCTTTAAGACAATGTAGAATAAGTTAAAAAAAAAAAAAACATGTGTCAAGAAGAAAATCTTGAGCAAGATAAACTGGATAAGTGATAAAAGATAGAATTATTTGCTAATGAATGTAACGAGTTAAAGAAGTAGATTAGTTGGTCAACTTTTAGCAGCCTACTTAGGTCATTAAAAGATTATTAGCACTTCTTTATTGCACATGCACACTAACAAGGCAAAGTAGGTATTGATTATAAGGCCAACTGAGGATTCAATTATCACTAAAAATTGATAATTAATATACATTCTAATCAAAGAAACTTGAATTTAAGGAAAGAGCTACCTGCCTATAAATAAAGTGCAAAAGACAGAGTATATGTGGATTGCCCAAAGCCTAGTAACTGGGTCTCTGCACCTAGGTCAAGTGTGAAAATTCACGTAAAATGGTGAAGGAAAGGCCAGGATGCTCAGCACAGTAAAAAAAAAAAAAAGAAAAAAAAGGCAGTGTGAAAGCTACCTTAATTCATGAGTATAAAATTGAGAATGTATAGAAAATTGACCAAAATAGGTGATAAGAGAGGATACTTTTGTTCTTTTAATTTAATACTGAAATGCTAAAGTTAGTCATCACGAACACAAGTGCTATAGATCTTTGATGTACTCTAAGAAAGTTTTTAATTGTATTGACTGAAAAATTTGCTTCTGAAGCTCAATGCTTAGTTAGCAGTATTTTCTAAACTTTTTGACCTTTAATCCTAGATTTTATCTTTGTGATGGATAATCTTATTGAAATATGGTATTAAATAAAACATTGCTAAGGGACTAGCAATGACTAAGTTGGGGGGTGTGATAAGTGATAAAAATATACTAATAAAAGTATTAAATTATAAAATAAATTAAACTATTTATTTAGAAATTGATACTTTTATTAATTTTGTGTAGGAAAGAAGGCCACCAATGTGAAGATCTTATTTTTCTGGTTTAGATGAAATAAATTTCAGGCAAAACGGACTTCAAACGAGCATAGAATTGAATTTCAAAAGAAAAAAAAAATTGATTTAGTTCAAACCGGTTCAGAAAATTGGCTTAGCGATTTGGCCTGGTTCGATCGAAACAGCAGACCAACCCGCCGACGCAATGCTGACATCAGGATGACGTCAGCATTTTTCACGACGCACGGTGGACCATTTGAAGGGTATTTCGAGAATTTCATAGCAAAAAGCGCGCTCTGATTGGCTGAAGAATGCGGCGGTCCATGCAACACCGGGCTCGCACATGGTCCATGGAGGGTAATTTGAAAGTTTTGGCTGATCCAATGGATGATTTTCACTGAAACTCGATCGGATGGCTGAAATGAAGGCACTGATGGACGGCATCCACAGCTCCCGATCGAGATCCAACGGTTGAGATTCATTCTAACGTTAAACTAAAGATCAGAAGCCTTCTTTCTATGCGATCGAATGGCCCAGATTGGATCCAACGGTTGATCCAACGATTGGCATTAAATCTGACTTAATCTGGGTTATTTTAAGAAATTTTTGAGTGATTTTTGGACCGTTTGATCAGCATCTAATGGGCAGAATTATCCAGATTTTAATTTGAGTTGTTTTGAGAGTCTTAAACCTAATTTTTGATGGATTTTGGAGGAAAATCAAACTCTTTATCTATAAAAACCTGTTGTTGCCATGAAAAAAAAATAGAGAGAGAGAGAGAGGGAGAAAGGAGAAACAAAAAAAATAGAGAGAGAGAGAGAGAAAGGGAGAAACAAAGAGAGAGAGAGAGAAATAGAGAGAGGGAGAGATAGGGAGAGAGAGAGAAATAGAGAGAGAGAGGGAGAGAGAGAGAGAGAGAGAGAGAGAGAGAGGTAGAAAGAGAAGAGTGATTTGTGAGAAAATCAAAAAGAATTTTTGATTTCTTTCGATGATCAAGATATTGATTAAGGAGCCTCTTCTTCTTCACCAAGTTCTCCACATCAAGAGCAACAGACAATCAATTTCAGCAATCAAATAGTCTAATTTCTCTATGCTTTTTATTTTATTTGCTATTTTTGAACTTGTTATCATGAACTAAATTTTCTTTTACTAAGGCTAAGGTGTAGCCACTCTTTTGATGCAATATTCAGTATAATTTATTTTTAAATTTTATTCATGAGGAGTATATAAATCTGATCTTAATGCTTTTAGATTACTGGCCATCTTCTAATTGATCTGATGAACATAGATGTTATGGACCAAGTACATCTATGTTAATGCTTCTTGATTATATACCTTGTATTATGAATCAAATTAGAATTCATATGCATGCAGGAATTTTAGTGCGCTTTGGATGCAGCATATTTTAATTAGAGGGTTTCACAAAATCTAATGCATTAATATTTATTTAAATTACACCTGGACCAAAGGATAATTAATAAATATTAATAGTTTTGCTATGCCTGGACCAAAGGATAGTGAATAAATTAGGAGACTCCACGGTCACATGAAATAAAATTAATCAAAAAACCTGAATATTGTATTGACTGAGTTGGTGAACCGATTGTCTTAGTAACACATTGCTATTGAATTTAAAACCCTAATAATTTACACTCTCTATTTTCTTAAAAACTTTTAATTATTTCTTTATTTTATTCTTTAATTTATTATTCTCATAAATTAATCTTCTAAATAAAGCATAGGAAAGAGCTTTTCAATACTTGTTTTTCAATCCTCTAGGGATGATACTCTACTCATTCACTTTATTACTTCATCGATTGGTGCACTTGCCATAGCTATAAATTAGCACGCATCAATACATAAAAAAAAAAAGCTCAATCCTCATCATTATCTGCCTCCTCCTTCTATTTCTCTCTAGTAGTTGGTGGATAAGAGTTGGATGTCCTAGCATCCTATAATGAAAAAAATAAAATAATATTAGTAAGTTTTGATATGAAGGCGTATCTTTTGATATGGAGGTGTATCTTTCAATACACTTTTTCTATTTTTACATATTTCATTCGATGATATGGAGCTATAGACATCCTTGGCCAATTGATTGAATGGTTAGATTAAATTTTTAGCCCCTAGATCCCCTTTTCAAACTCAAACCTAAACATATGAAACTTCTAAAAATAAAAAATATAAAATAATTAAAGTAATTTAATAATATAATTATCTGATGTGATGTTTAAGATAACAAGTCCATCTGATCATGCGGCTATGGATCTCAAAGAAGTTCCATAATCATATGGCAGATGGCATCTAGGAGACTCTGAGGTCATTAGCTTAGAAATCTCTGCACGACCTCCTCCACGTACGCATCACTCCAGGTCTGGGATGTCGAGGCCTATGAGGATGCTGAAGAGTATCAAGATGATGAAGGGTCAATGCAATGCTATGGCCGAAGCCTATGATCCTGCTCCTACTCACCCCCCGAGTGGCGCTAAGCCATCCCCCAAGGTCAAGGGGGGCTTAGAAGATGGATCATTACCATACCTCTCAGCAACATATATCGCATAATACGTCTGCATAGTTTAGAAATATATTAGTTGTAATATAAAAATTAGATCCTATAATAACTTAATTAGTAAATAAAGTTTGAATTTTTACCATAATCTATCATGACGTAAAATCTAAATAGTCACTAGTCCTCCTAAACTGGTGTGTGGCCCGCCATAATTGTAGTTGGTCTAGTGGATGATCCAGCCATCATATCTACAATGAGTAAATAATAAAAATAAATTAATTAAAACATGCATATAAGAGTTTTTATAGTTCTAGTGAATAGTTTTGATATTGATTTTTTATCAGTCTATCGATCACAACATGTGTGTCGACCGAGCTGCCTATATGCTTGATCGGATCCTATTCGATGGCCCAATTCTGTCGAGCCCTCTGCCACCTATCAGAGTACTTCTTGTTACTCCAATAGACGTAGAGGGCCTACCATATATTCATCCATATCCAGTGATCCATAAAGGATCTCCAATTCGATAGTGACTGGGAATCGAAGTGCTGGATGGCAGACAACCATAGGCTATAGAGGCCATCTCGGAGCCTCCATGTGGCCATACCCTCAAGATCTGACAGCTAGCTTCCTCATCCTGGGGAATCTTGAATCATTAGACTCCTACAAGGTAGAAGCAAGCATGTATTTATATATAATTAAAATACCAATATATCAAAAATTTAAAAATTAAATTAATTTTGACTTACCAAAAATATCTTTCAGACTGCATCACGAGCTCCATGTAAGCTCAGGTGTGATGCTCTCAAGCCTTGGAAGTAGGTGGAGAGAGACCAAGGAGCGAATTGAATCAATTATTGAAGAGCTTTAGCCAATGCTTTAGTTGAGTTGGCTTGGTTCTTATCATAGCTGAGCAGAAGGTTAGAAGGCCTATCAGGCTAGCGTGCTGGAAGAGCTGGCTTGATTTCTAAGAGAGCCAGCTCGAGTAGCATAATACAAGACAATCTTGTTAATCAAGCCATCTCGAACCCTGAGAGAGTCAGCTCAAGTAGTAGAGTAGAGAGTGATGATTTGGACTCTCGTAGGAGACATTACAGTTGAGCCGGCCTGACTGCTGATAGAGCTGGCTCGAGTGACGAATAGAACAGTACGTGATTTCTATTCTGGCATGGGATTAGGTTTAATCCTAGGTACTTAGGCCCTTGGTTTGTGAGGTCCTAGGGTGCTAACCTATGAATTGGACTGCGATTAGTTCAATGGATGTGTGCATGAGAGACATGGGTGTATATGGGCTCGAAGAGTGCATCACATTAGGTTAGCTAGAGGATTATATATATATATATATATATATATTATATATATATATTATGTATTAAGATTTGTAATTAGAGTGGAAATCAATACAAGCTCTTTTCTTCTTGAAAAATCTTCCTCTTCCTCTCTTGTTCTCCCTCTCTTATCCATGCTCTAGGATTTCCTAGGGTTTCACAGGACAACCATCTTTTTTCTCAAATTCTTGTTGCTATTTCCATAATCATCAAGCGATAAAAATTTTTTCCAATAGATTGGTATCAGAGCACTAGTTGTTAGATCTGGTAGAGAAAAGGACAAAGCTTTGCCTGGGATTGTGGTAAGGTGCTGAATAGATTTTTTTGAACATAGTTTCGCTTTTTATGTTTTGTTATTGAAGATCTAGTTGTGATGGCATCGAGTACCATTAAGATAGAATTTGAAAAATTTGATGGCAAGGATAACTTCATCCTTTGGTAGAAAGGAATGAAGGATCTACTGGTGCAGAATAGAATCTATAAGGTTTTAACTCGAGAAAGATCGAAAAAGATTTCCATTGAAGAGTGGGAAGAACTTGAAGAGATAGCCTTTAACACTATTCATATGTGTCTCACTAATAAAGTTTTGCCAAAGATTAACATGGAAACCACACCGAAGAAGCTTTGAAAGAAATTGGAGAACCCATATATGATCATGAATATGACAAGCAAGCTGTGGTTGAAGAAATAGCTGTACAATTTATGGATGCTCGAAGGAGGAGATTTAGTTTCTCATATCCAGAAGTTCATTCAAGTTTGCTCAGATATCATGAGCCTTGATGTGAAGATTGATGAGGAGGATAGAGCTCTCCTATTATTGTGTTCCTTGCCAGTAGCATATAATGGTCTTATTACTACCCTTGTGTATAAAAAAAAGATCATAAACTTTGAGAAAGAGGTTGGAGTTCTCAAGTCTAACGAATAGTGAGAGAGGCTTGTCAAAGGAAACCCTAGCTCAGAGATGCTTTCTATGAATGAGAGGAAAAAAATGCCTAAGAAGAGGACCTGAGATAAATCAAAGGATAGATCGAAGTCTCGAGGAAATCAAAAGGATATAAAATACTGCAAATATCATCAACCTAATCATATTAGAAGGAATTGCCCACTTTTGAAGAATGAAAAGAAGAAGGATACTTCTAAGGATGGATCGACTAGTGAGAGTGGTACTCTATTATCTAAAGACAATGGAGATGATATGCTGATAGTATCAGATGGAGTTACAATGTTGGACAACCACTGGACATTAGGTTCAGCATGTTTCCACCACTAAACTATACATTGGGAGTGGTTCTTATCTTATGAGAGATCCGATGGAGGAAGTGTTAGTCTTGGAGATGATCATCCTATTAGAAATTATGTTCTAAAGTCAATCATCAGCCTGTTGGTGGTTGTGCTATTTTATACTCATAAATAATTTATTACTAAATAAAATAATATTCTTATTTTTTTATCATAAAGTCTACATCTTCTAATGAACTCTATTAGTTGTGATGAAGTCCTTAGGACTATTTAGTTTTGATAAAAAGAAGATTTATTGATTAGTCCTTAAATTGTTCATGGTCAAATGATACGTTATTAATCTGGACGATAATGTTTATCGAATATAGGTCATTATATACCATATAGGCTGGTTATCCTCTTAACCAAGGAGTGTGGATATACTAGTATGGCATACATGTAAGATATAAGGGTACATCATCACTGAACATAATCAATTCAGAGCATTTTGCTATTAAGAATTACTCTGATGGGATATAGGTATAAGTGTCCCTTAGACCTGAGATCACCATAGTGGTTTGCAAGCATTTCACTATGCTTTGGTGCTCAACTATCTAAATTTTTAATTTAGTGATGAAAGATTTCTGGGCATAGTCAAGTACTTATGAAGTCGGTGTGTGATCAAGATGGAATTGACCACTCCAAGGGTTTGGAGAGAATGCATCACTATATTTCAATTTAGCAAAATCTTAGCCTATGAGATGGATTTGATATTTTAAAATATAATTTAGATGGCCTGATCAGAGTTGATAGTCAAACTCTGAGTCATTCTATGAGCATTAAGATTAAGAGAATGAATTATACGAAAACTATATCCACATGGATTTTAAGAGTATTAATTTACACGTTCGACCTATCCAATCATTGGATATCATTGCTAGATGGTCACTTAGGTTTATTTACACATTGATATAGAAATTTATTTCTATACTACCAGCTTAAGTTTAAACCTATAGAATCATGCACATAAGTAGTGTCGATCTGATCGGATGGTTGATCAACGATTTAGAATCATTCTAAGATCAAATAATCAATACGATTGAAGTTTGACCTAGTGCAAGTATTACAGGAGGATCGATTAGCAATTAAATTATTAATTAGCTTAATTAATTAAATCTGAGGATTGAGCTTAAGTCTAATTAAATATAATTTAATTATATTTGGTTTGGGCTTGATTGGATTAAGTTTAATTGGTTTATTGGATGAGCCAATTGCAAGGAAGAACAAGTTTTTATTCAATTAAAACTTGTATGCACCCAATTTCTAATTTAATTAAAAATTAAACTAAATTTAAATTTAATTTAATCTAATTTATTATAATCTTAGTTGGACTAAGATCATCTCTAATTAGATTGCATTAGTTTAGATTTAATTAGATTGAAATAATAAGTTAGATCAAGTCAAAACTAGAAGCCCTAATGTGACTTGGATTTCTCTATCTTGCACCACCTTGCTTTTCATGCCCTTCCACATCAATTCTCTTAGAAGTTTTATGAAAAATTTTATTTCTAGAGAGTATCCATGCCATTTTTATGTCTCTCATCATTTTAAAAGAAAATTAGTTATGGAATAGATCAAAATAAATAAGTTATTTTGACCTAGATCTCCATTGGATAATGTTTGACACATCATCTTTTCTTATTTCTTTGAGGTACCAAACCACCTGATTTCCCTTTGATTTTTTTTTTTGAAAATAGAAGATTTATTTGCACATATTTTCTAGAGTCCACAAAAAAAAAGAGGGGACGCCCAAGAGTTGGGTACCCCAATCCTTGCTCAATTTGGAGCTACCTTTCTAGGTATTTGACCTAGATAATGACTCTATCTTGACTCTCTATTTAAAAGAAGTTAGGACATGCATTTTCTATAAGTTTTATAAATGAGAGTGTTTTATGACATGGGAAGCTTGGGTGCAAAGAATATCTGGGCAAGGTGCTTCATTGAGACACAGACCATTATGTCCTCGTGAGAGAAAAAGAAGGGAGAAGAAAGGGTTCTTCTCTAGGGTTTTTTCTTGATCCCTTCCTCCTTTTGTGAGATTTTGAGAGATGAATCCCTCCAAAAATCTCTTTCTTCTTCTTCTAAATATTGGAGGGTCCAAGGATTGAAGAAGGATGTTTCAGATTAGCCATCGAAGAAGGATTAGTACAGTACTAGCATGCTGTGCTGATTTTCTATCATCGAACTTCGGATCTTAGATCGAGGCCATATGTGGATATCCTATAGAGGCTGAACACATGTGCGGCTTGGAGCGACGACCTTAGCCATGGATCGGTGAGTTGACGAATCTAACTTGCTAAGATAAGGGTGATGCGATCTCCCTTTTGATGCTAGATTAGATCTAGTATAATATTGCTTTGATGTTGATTTGATCAACATTATTGTTTCTTATTTTTTAATTTCATATTTAATAGCATTCTTAAATCATGTAATAAGATCCCTGATCTAGGGCTCTTCCATTAATGAATTAATATGATTAGTTCATCTCTTTCACTGCATGTTTTGTAAAAAATTCAAAATCTAATTATGAAACCCTAGATCCATTTCCTTTAATTGATATTAGAGCTTAGGTTCTTTATGACATGATATTTATGCATGTGTGGATTATTTATTTAGACTAGATCTAATTTATAATCTAATATTTAAATCTAAAATTGAATCAAGGATCGCATAATCTGATTTATAAGGTTGTCCTGCTGTAAGGTTTACCTCTTATAGTATAAAGGTTGTCCTAGTTCATGTAGATCTATTATAAATCATAAATTTATTAGATATAATCTAGATTAATTTATCATTTATTAGATTTAAAGTTGTTTAAATCTAAAAATAAATATTTTAAATTGTATAGACTGATCTTATAAGATTGTCCTGCTGTAAGATTTATCCCTTATAATGAAAAGATTATCCTAGTACGTGCAGATCTAAAATCCTAATCATAAAATTTTAGATTAGATCTAAAAAAATTTATGATTTGATTGAAAATATTTCAATCTAATTTTTATCATCATAAATATATTAGATTTGATCTAAGATGTTTTATGGTTGATTAGAATTAAGATAGTTTCAATTTAAAATCACATGAACATGTTTAGATTAGATCTAAAGTAATTTCATGTTTATATTATTTGTATATTGATGATGAATCAAACAAGCAACTAGTTGGTACAACCATATTATAATTTTTTTTTGCAAATATGAAAATTATTTTTGAAATGCCGAACCCCAACCATCAACCCAAAACTTAATTAAGAATTAAGAGTTGTTTTGATTAGGATCTAGGATTGTAAAATGAAGATTCTAAGACACAAATCATAACATTTGGACTAATGTATTAGCAAGAATTAGGTCCATTAATTAGGTTAGACCTAAGATTAGATTAAAGAATGGACTTAATTAGATAATTGACTAAATCTAATCAACAGTAATTATAGATTAGGTCAAGGATACTCTAGATCAATTATAATAGTTGTAGTTGGTCAAGTCCATATCTTTAATGAAAAAAAAGATGGACTTGATTCTTGGCTACGCAGTCTAGCATGACTATTAGGTTGATCAAATTGAAACTATTTAACCAGTTGGTATCTAAGGTAAGTCTGGCAATCTAGACCAGAGGTTTTTAATTGGCAGCCCACTTACCTGGCCATTTTTGGTTGTGCCTAAGGCAAACTTTTACAGACCCTCCCACTGATCTCACTTACCTAACCTTTTTGATGAAATTATATTTTGATCGGATCACATAATAATTTGAGCTGATCCATGTCAGCTAGGTAAATCAGTGTGACTAATTTAGGTGCTCCTAGACCAGTCTATCAATGGTCTCCCTTAATTTGACTTGGTGAAGTCAGTAGAAGGATCATGATTAGCTGGTTCCTCTGACTATCTTCTCTAAATCAAATTAAACAAATCCTATAAAATTATCAGGGCCTTAAAAATGAATTTGTTATGGTGATAACTAGATCATAGCCTCCCATTAAGTGAGTGATAATGGATCAACTAGTTGGATAATCATTGGAGGCCCAAAGGCCTGGTGCTTATTAGCTAATAAAATTATCATTCATAATATGATTTCTTGACCACATCTCTCAGAATGGTGGTTAGGTTGACCAACTAAAATTGGGCTTAATCATTTATTGGTTAGATGGACCAAGCATGGTCATGTTAATGGTTGGACATAGCTGGATCTTTTTAGTAGAGACCAAATTCTACTGATTTGGGACTGGGGCAAAATTAAAATACTAAAAATTATTTAGAGAAAGAATTGATTATTAACCTACCCTTAGATGTACATGGGTTGACCAACCAAAGTTGGGCTTGTGTATAATCTATGTGGATTCTAGTACCCCATTAAGAAATTAGGGTAATTCCTCGAGTTGAAGATAGAGGCTATTAATTCGAATAAAATGGTGAGAGAATCTTTTGATTAAAGTCTAAATCTTTACGTTTAATAAATTATTGACTAATTAGATTTTGATTTTTCTTTGTGCAGATATGGCCAATTTTCTTTCACTCCGATCTTTGTTAGATAATGATAATCTGGTGGGACCCAACTTTGGTAACTGGTACTGTAAGTTGAAGATTGTCCTAGAGCATGAACGGATCTTGTACATTTTGATAGATCTGGCACCTGAGGGGCTAACTCCTAATACACCTGGTTCAGTCAAAGACGCATATCAGAAGTGGCTCAATGACCGAACCATGGCACATTGTATTATGCTGGTGGCTATGAGCAATGAGTTTAGTGGTAGGTTTGAGATAGCTCAGCCAAAAGGTATGCTTCAAGTGTTGAACGAGTTTTTTGGCACACCTGATGATATGGAGAGGAGCAGGACTAGTTGTGCCATCTTTAATGCTTGGATGAAAGATGGAGTTTCAGTCACTAATTATGTATTGTACATGATCGAGCTGATGGAGTGTTTGAGCAAGCTCGGCTTTTTCTTGCATGAGCAACTAAGAAAAGATGCAATTTTGAACTTGCTGCACAAGTCTTATCTCCCATTCCTTACTCATTATAGAATGACAAAACCTGAAGTTAACTATTATGGGTTATTGGGGTTACTTCAAAACTTTGAGAAGGATCACCATCTCCATAAGAAGTCAATGAACTTAGTGGGAGAGTCTTCTTCTGGTTCTTGATCCTTTAAGAAAGGAAAGAAGAACAAGAAGAAGAAGGCTAAGAAGGTACTAGTTCAGACTGGAACATTTGTGCAGGACCCGACCAAGAAACCAAAATCTGATAAGAGTTAAGTGGAGTGCTTCTTCTGTAATCTATCCTCAGTACATTGCCTCCTTGGATCCAAACAAATCGAGAAAGAAGCAAGCTATTGCTAGGCAAGATATTTATATGATAACTCCTAGTAATTTTTCTATTTATGATTTTACTAACTGGGTATTGGATATTGATAGCCCTTACCATATTTATAAATTATTGCAGGGGTTGCAAATCAGTAGGAGATTCGAACAAGGTGAGAGATTTCTGAACTTGAAGATGGAAGACCAGTTCTAGTTCTAGCATTAGAAATCTTAAAATTTGTATTTGAATCTTATACTATTATTCTTAGTGATTGTTACTATTATCCTAGTTTCTTTTTGAATATTATTTCTATAGACTTTTTGGCCAAAATTAATTATAAGATTTTAATAAAGAAAGAATTTTGTAATATCATTTTGGATGGTGTTACTATATTTTTTGGATATTTGAACAATGAGATATACATGATGTTGGTAAGGAAATCCATGAGGATGCTGGAGGTGGCTAGAGTGGGGAAGGTGAGGCCACCGACGAGACCTGTAAAATAAGGTTCAAACTAGAGATGGATGGCTTTGATAGGACCCTCCAACACTCAAGTTAATTTTTCGACCAACTGAAATGGAGTGTTAAGGATATAAGAGGTAGAGTAATGAGGAGGAGAAGAAAGCTTAGAGAAAACATATCTAGAAGATTTCTTTTATAGATAGAGCATGTAACAAACTGATAGCAAAAGCCATAACCATCTGGTAGTAGGCCGCTCAGACCATGTAAAGTTTATTGTGGAGGATGGTGTTTGTCGTAACATGCCAATCGAGAGTGGTGTCCATTATCGTGACTTGCCAGTCCATTGGAGATTAATAGTTAATGTTTGGATGGAGTAAGTGAAGGAAAATCCTGATTTCCCAGACCAGGTTCATTCAGATCTGATCAGATCAAGAGATATATTTTAAAATTTTTTCTCTTTGATCCAAATCAGATCTAAGATATTTTAGATCTGATTATTATTATTTTAAAAATTAAAATAAAATTAGATAAATTAAATCAAATTTAATTTACCTTGAAGTGGATAATCCTATTATCCGTTGATGATCCTGTAAGCAGCGGAAGGTTCTGGATCTAGCCATGCAAGTGCCTGGCCTCTATCAGTATTCACTCAGGTTGGATCTAGAGATCCTCTTCTTCTCTATCATGTCTCCAAAAATTAGATCTGGATCTGATCTAGAGGATCTTCAAAACTCTTTTCGAAGATCAGCAGTTGTCCTATGCAGCAGTGCAGCCTTCTAGCATTCAGTCGCCTTTTTTTGATCTGGATCACACCAACCAAGCTCCAAAACTCTTTTAGACATGGAGAGGAGAGGGAGAAGGTGGGTTTGGCATGGAGGAAGAGGGGAGAGGCAGCCTTGGGGCATGGGGAATTATGATTCAATCTTATTTTGAGTTGGGCGTAGGGTCTTATTTATAGACTAAGCATGATCCAACTCCTCTTCTTCCCAACCAATCACAACTCTTTGTGAAATCAGATCTAAATCTGATTAGTGGGAATAGAGTTCCCTGGATTCCTCCTTAGAGGGTGCCTAAGACCAGTCAAAGTTGGTTCTTAGGAGAACTCTAATTGAAATCCAAAAAGGAGATGGAGTCCCTGTCCAATAGGGACTCCTGGGCGCCTCCAACTTGGGCACACGCCAAGGGTGGCGTGCGCCCTCTTCCTTGCCAGGTTCTGGCAGGGGGACAAGCCCCCACCAGCTCTCCAATAGGTGCATGACACGTGGATAGAAGTCAAAGTATCAATGGTCAACATTTGACCAGTCAAAGGTAGACTTTTGACCAAAGTCAAAGAACAAGAAATGGCAGGTGACCAAAAATGGCAGGTAATGTCTTACAAAATAAGACAACCTTTTCTAACTTGGACAACTTCCAGTCAGACCATATGAAGGCCTCTAATTGAGCACAAACTCCTTTGGCTCAGTTAGGACAACTTATTTATGATAGCAAAAGAAGAACGTTAGGTTCAATCGAGTGCTAGCATGATTTCCTTGAACCTAATTGAATCTCATTCAGATCAATTGAACTAGATCAGTTCAATTGATGATCACCAGATTCAAACCCTTGTTTGTGTGACCCAGTTAGGTTCAGTTCTGTATGGTAATGGGATATGTCATGATCTCTATCATTGACATCATCGAAATTTCTTTCGATGGATCAGAACTCTTCTGATTCAAACAGTTAGAATGATCGTTCATCTAATCATTCTAATTGCTCCCAAAATCCACTAGTGACACCTAGCAGTATATGGTGGCAACCCATCAGAGCTGAATGCGAACCTCTTGGTGCAGCTACCTGTGTGATTAAGTTCTTCTATCTTGAGCTCCGATCAGATTAGGGTTAAGGTGAACTCGTCAAACCCTAGTTTCTATCATATGATGTAATCATTCGATTCGAGTGCAATATGAAAATCTAAATAGAAACTCTTTTTATTATTTCACTCTGCCATGGCCATGGACTTCTGGACTTGATTGTCATGATTATCATCGGGCTGCTCCTTTACCACCGAGGTAGATAGATTCCATCTTGATGCAATTCAGTTCCTACAATGAACATGCTATAGCCAACATACACCTCAGGATTCCATATGGCTAGGAGATCGAGTAATGGTGTAGTCAAACTATAACACCCTCAAGGTGAACTGTCGATGCACCTCAGGTCAAAGAATCAGACACACTACTGCAGCATCGAGTCAGTCATTGACGAGAAGGTAGACTCCCTAATGACTACTCGAGGTGGTCACGCTCAGTGCCCTCGTTCTCTAACGAGTACCTATACTCTCGTTCTAGTGTCTCCACATCGTAGACTGAAGACTCATCTACTAAAGAGAAGCGATTGTATACCAACCTTCCGAATCAATCACCATCCTCATGATGATCCTATGGTTGGAAGCATTTTATAAGTTAATAATGATTATTCATGTCTTAAATTTTCAACTCTTGAAAATATGAATTATCATTACCATTAACTCAAAGGATGTATCATAGACACTAAATACACATATGTGATAGAAAATAACCCATTTTATTTATATTAGTAAAAATTATAATTTTGCCGCTAGAACTGTATTACAAGTGTCAGCCAATTCTGGCTTCTAGGGCACATATATCTAACAATCTTTCACTTGTCCTAAAGCTAATTTGCTACAAGTCTAAGTCCCATCTTCTCAAGATGGGCTTTGATCTTCTGCTGGTCCAACGACTTTGTTAGTGGGTCAACCACATTATCTGCGGAGTTGACTCTCTTGACCTCGACATAATTCTTTTCGAGGTAATCGTGGATGAGGTGGTATCACAATTTGCTTGGAACTCTTCCAGCCGATAGCACCACCATTGCACACAAACAGACTCCCAGATGTCGACTTTCGATCATCTATATCGGACATGAAATCCGAGTCTATGTATCCCTGGACTTGGAGTTCTCCATTACCAAAAACCAACATCATATCCTTAGTTCTTCTTAAGTACTTAAGGGTATATTTCACAGAAGTCCAACGTTCATCACCTGGATTTGACTAATATCTACTTATGACACTCACAGCGTGGGCTATATCAGGTCGTGTACATAGCATGGCATACATGAGGCTCCCTATTACAGGAGCATAAGGGATCTTGCTCATGCATTCTATTTCCTCAGGTGTGCTGGGGCACATCTTCTTGAAAAGATGAATACCATGTCTGAAGGATATTAATCCCCTCTCAGAGTTTTCTATACTAAACCTCTTTACTACTTTCTCTATGTACATCTTCTGTGAAAGTTCTAGCATCCTATTCGGTCTATCCCTATAGATCTTAATTCCTAGAATAAAAAATGCTTCGCCTAGGTCATTCATGGAGAATTCCTTGGACAACCATATTTTGACTGTTATTAACACGAGAATATTATTCCCAATAAGGAAGATGTCATCCACGTACAATACGAGAAAGACAACAGCGCTCTCACTGACTCTTTTGAAAACACATGGTTCCTCTTCATTTTTGATGAAACCAAATGTTTTGATCACATCATTGAAACAAGTGTTCCAGCTCTAAGATGCTTGCTTAAGTTCATATATGGACCTTTGTAGCTTGCAAACCTTGTGATCAGTATCACTGGATGTGAAACCTAGTGGCTGTTCCATATAGATATCTTCCTCAAGATATCCGTTCAAGAATGCCTTTTTCATGCCATTTCCATATTTCGTAATTCATAATAGGCTGCAACGGCAAGCAATGTGCGGAATGAACTTTTAGCATAGCCCTGGAGAAAAGGTATCCTGATAGTTAATCGTTCGCATTGACTATAACCTTTGCCACTAGTCTAGCCTTGAATGTCTCCACTATTCCCATCTGCACCAACTTTTCTCTTGAAGATCCATTTACACCCAATAGTTACTATACCTTCTGTGGATTCTACCAAGGTCCAGACTTGGTTTGAGTGCATCGAGTCAATTTCTGACTGCATTGCCTCTAGCCATTTCTTAGAGTCAATATCTGATATCGTCTCATTGTAGGTTTTGGGATCATCATCATGAGCACCATTACCTACGAGGAACATTTTCTCTACGTCCTTTGAAATAATACCTAACTATCTCTCAGGGGGATGGGAAACTCTTTCCAATCTATGAGGTGTTGGAGGTAATGTTCTTATTGGCTCAACCTGATTTGGTTCCAATTGGTCCTTAGCTCGTTGTACTTGTGAGACTTTCTCATCAAAGCTTGATCTGTCTTCCAATGCCACTATCTTGAATAAACTATTTTTCAAGAAAGATGGCATGTCAACTCACAATCACATTATGGTCTTCTGGAATGTAGAAATAGTATCCTAATGACTCTTTAGGATATCCTTTGAATCAAGCTCTGAAGGACCTAAACTCTAACTTGTCCGCTTGTTATTTTTTGACATGAGCTGGACAACCCCAAATTCTGAGATGACTTAGGCTTGGTTTTTTACTGTGCCATATCTCATACAGTATGGTAGGAATGGTTTTAGAGGGAACCCTATTCAGTAGATAAATTGAAGTTAGCAATGAGTGTCCCTAAAGGAAATCAGGGAGGTCTATGAAGCTCATCATGGATCCAACCATATCCAATAGGGTCCGATTTCTCCATTCTAAAACTCCGTTGAGTTGAGGTGTTCCTGGTGGAGTCCATTGAGAGACTATGCCATTTTTTTTTAGATGGTCTAGCCGGCTAAGGTATTCACCTTCTCGATCTGATCGAAGAACCTTAATGAGTTTTCCAGTTTGTTTTTCTACTTCATGTCTGAATTCTTTGAACTTTTCAAAAGCTTCAGACTTATATCTCATAAGATACACATACCTATACCTAGATAGAAATCGATAAAGATAATGAAGTAGACAAAATTGCCTCTAGCCGGCACATCAAATGGGCCGCACACATCAATATGTACTAGGGCAAGAAGATCTATGGCCCTTTCCCCAAGTCAACAAAAGGAGTTAGTCATTTGCTTGAAACAAGATTCACCATAGTTGGATATGACTCGAAAAGTCCATTGGAACTAATAGCCAATTTTTCTCCAATTTGTTATCCTGATCGTACTGCTATCATGACCTAATCTTAGGTAAGCCAAGATACCGATCGTTTGACTACCCTAGTCATTTGCACTTCACATTTTATCATAGTTAGAACAAGTACATCAATATGTAGCTGATAAGAATCATTAATAAGGAAACCATTTGTAATTTTTTATTTCTTTCATAAAGAATGTTACAATGGTCCTAAGAGAAGTAATCAATAGCCTTCTAGTCTAAGCATGAAATAGAAATCAAATTCCTGTTTAGCTGTAGGCACATAATAACAGTCTTTTAAAACTAAGTCTAATCAGATGGTAATCGAAGAGAGTATGTTCCCACGGCTACTACAGCCAAACTCTTGCTCCAATTAATCGATGCATAGGATCATGATCTCCATTCCCTCAGCCTCCGGCATCCTTCAAGACCTGCATTGAAAGTGCGCGATGAGCACTAGAAACCAGAGTTAAGCACCCAACTGGATGCAGAAGAAAATCATAACGTTAACTTAACAACGAGCATACCTTCTAAAGGACCTTCCTTCTTATTCTTCAGGAGTGGCCAGAAGTAGGGCAGGTTTCCGCTTCCAATGCGCCTGTCGCTGTTGCCCAACGGAAATACTTTTCTTTGACATCAGCCTTTTTCTTACGTTTCTGCCTTCTTCTTCTTTCTCTTTCCATCTTCTGCTTTTTTGCAGACTTCTTTTTCTTCCTATTAAGATTTCTTTTGGAAAGAATCCATTCCATAGCAGAGAATTAAGCCTTTATAGAATCTTTCATAGAAAGCTCAGCGCGTGACCGCATATCATTAATTCGACAAAAATTTTTGAAGCTATGCATTGAGATAATTCATGATGAATTGCCCATATGCATCAGTAAAGGATTGCAAATAACATTGTTCTGTAGATCTAAGTCCAACTTTCACACGAGCTTCTCAAGCATCTTCCAAGTCCTTGTTATCATATTAGACAGTGATCTTGGACTGGACTGTCCATCACGTACTTAGCCTTTAAAAAGTCATTTCGTGACTTGATTATTGGCCTGCGCGACTCTGTTCACCAAACTATCTCCTGTAAGTGAGACAACATTTGGAGGCAGCAATTCCGATACTTCATTGTGCGCACTAAAGCTCATTTAGACATCGAGCCCAACATGTAATATTTGGCCCTTTATTATTCTTCATCTATCCATTTCTCCAGAGATGCCTCTGTTCAATTGGTTTTGCGGACGGGCTTAGTATGGCGGGAGGGTCCTGGTCCAGTACATGTTGTTTAACTTCTTCGAATCCAAAACTATTTTGTAGGTTTTGAGCCAATCTTTATATTGGGTCTAGTTTAGTTCTATGTGTGTCACAGATACGTGTCAGTGAATTGGATGCAGATATTTTTCCTGTTGAGAGTCAAAGATTCATGTTAGATATTATATTATGACTTTAACAATTTGTTTTAAAAATCGTTCTCTCT
>QRFJ01005458.1:0-67774 GCA_006176705.1 Cocos nucifera | reverse complement strand
TTTTCAGACCAGGTTCATTCAGATCTGATCGGATCAAGAGATATATTTCAAAAACTTTTCTCTTTGATCCAAATCAAATATGGAATATTTTAGATCTAATTTTTATTATTCTAATAATTAAAATAAAATATAGATAAATTAAATTAAATTTAATTTATCTTGATGTAGGGTAATCCTATTACCCGTTAATGATCCTATAAGTAGCGGAAGATTCTGGATCTAGCCACGCAAGTGCCTGACCTCTACCGGTATCCACTTGGGCTGGATCTAGAGATCCTCTTCTTCTCTATCATATCTCCAAAAATTAGATCTGAATCTGATTTGGAGGATCTTCAAAATAGATTTTGAAGATCAGCAGTTGTCATTTATAACAGCGTAGCCTTTTAGCTTTCTGTCGCCTTTCTCTCCCCTAGATTGCACCAACTGAGATCCCAAACTTTTTTGGTCATGGGAGGAGAGGGAGAAGATGAACTTGGCATGGAGGAAGAGAGAGGCAGCCTTGGGGCGTAGAGAATTATTCTTCTTTTTGAGTTGGGCGCAGGGTCTTATTTATAGACTATGAGTGATCCAACTCCTCTTCATCCCAACCAATCACAACCCTTTGTGAAATTAGATCTAAATCTGATTAGTGAGAATAGAGTCCCTTGGATTCATTCTTAGATGGTGCCAAAGACCAGTCAACGTTGGTTCTTAGGAGGAGTCTAATCAGAATCCAATAAGGAGATGGAGTCCCTGTCCAATAGGGACTCCTGGGCGCCTCAAGCTTGGGCGTATGCCATCCTTGGCGTGCGCCCTCCTCCTTACCAGTTTCTAGCAGGAGGACAAGCCTCAACAGCTCTCCAATAGGTGCATGACACATGGACAGAAGTTAAAGTATCAATGGTCAATATTTGATCAGTCAAATGTCAACTTTTGACCAAAGTCAAAGGACAAGAAAAGTAGGTGACCAAAAATGGTAGGTATTGTCTTACAAAATAAGACAACCATTTTCTGACCTGGATAGGCTCCAATAAGACCAAGTGAAGGCCTCTGATCGAGCACAAAATCCTTTGGCTCAGTCAGGATAACTATTTATGATAGTAAAAGAAGAACGTTAGGTTCAATCGAGTGCTAGCACGATTTTCTTGAACCTAATTGAATCTCATTCAGATCAATTGAACTGGATCAATTTAATTGATGATCACCAAATTCAAACCCTTATTTGTGTGACCCAATTAGATTTAATTATGTATGGTAATGGGATATGTCATGATCTCTATCATCGACATCATCAAAACTCCTTTCGATGGATCAGAACTCTTCTGATTCGAATAGCTAGAATGATCGATCATCTAAATCATTCTAATTGCTCCAAAAATCCACCAGTGACACCTAAGCAGTATATGGTGGCAACCCACAGAGCTGAATGCGAACCTCTTGGTGCAGCTACCTGTGTGATTAAGTTCTTCTATCTTGAGCCCTGATCAGATTAGGGTTAAGGGGAACTCGTCAAACCCTAGTTTCTGTCATATGATGTAATCATTCAATTCAAGTCCGATGTGAAAATCTAAATAGAAACTCTTTCTATTATTTCACTCTGCTATGGCCATGGGTTCTGGACTTGATTCTCATGATCATCATAGGGCTGCTCCTCTACCATCGAGGTAGATAGATTCCATCTTGATGTAACCAGTTCCTACAATGAACATGCTATAGCCAACATACACCTCAGGATGAAATGCTAGGAGATCGAGTTATGGTGTAGTCAAACTATAACACCCTCAAGGTGAACTATCGATGCATCTCAGGTCAAAGAACCAGACACACCACTGCAGCATCGAGTCAGTCATTGACGAGAAGGTAGACTTCCTAATGACTGCTCGAGGTGGTCACGCTCAGTGCCCTCATTCTCTAACGAGTCTCTGTACTCTTACTTCGGTGTCTCCACACGATAGACTCAAGAGTCATCTACTAAAAAGAAGTGATTGTACACCAATCTTCCAAATCAATAACCATCCTTGTGATGATCCTATGGTCGGGTGCATTTTATGAGTTAATAATGATTATTCATGTCTTAAATTTTCAACTCTTGAAAATATGAATTATCATTACCATTAACTCAAAGGATGTATCACAGACAGTAAATACACATATGTGATAGAAAATAATCCATTTTATTGATTATAGTCAAAATTATAATTTTGCCCTTAGAAGTGTATTACAAGTGTCAACCAATTCTGACTTCTAGGGCACATATATCTAACATACACTTCCAAGAAATATTATTTATCTGAAGAGCTTGAATAGATGTCGAAATGTGCCAGCGAGAAGTCTTGGACCCTAACTATGAAGATTTGCTCCCTAGAAGCCAAGCTTTGAGAGGCACGAGAGAAGATCCTGTAGTTGGAGAAGGGCTCAGCTTGGACTTAGAATCGAGGGAATATGGATGGGACTGGTCCAAGTAATTCTCCAATCTTGAGAACCCCTTGCACACGATCGAGGATGCGTACAACACTTACAGAATTGGCTGGTGCGAGTAGATTGCCGAACTCAAGCAAAACTTCGGATAGCCAATGATGAAATAGCTTGACTCCAAAAGTGGTTGACGGATAATGCTCGAGTTGGCCCGAGTGGAGACCTAAGCAAGCTTGCCTCAGTGAAGAATACCCTAGTAAATCTAATTGAGGTGTACGACAAGAACAGGGCCAAGCTCCTTTAGCTGAGGGTCCAAATAACTTAACAAAAAAATACCATAAAGGATGGCGAAGCTGAGTCCACTATTTTGAGGAAAATGCTGAGAGAAGCTGAGGAAAACTCTTAGAGAGATTAGAAGCCGCTTGGTGAAAGCTTGGTGGCGAGGCGAGAACTTAAAGAAAAGGTGAATGATTTGAAACATTCTCTTGTAATGGCCGGAGCTGGCAGTCCAAAGTTTGAGTAGGACTTTATTTTTTCTTTCCCCTTTTCTCTATTTTTTTGTAATTGGTCTTGAGGACTTATGTAATGGACTTTAGTTTAATGAAATAATAATTCTTTCAATTATCCTTTCATGTTCTATCTTGGTTTGGTGCTTGTTGGTCTCTTTATTTTCTTATCATGCTTGATATTGATATTATTTTGAAATAATAATTTCTATTTGATATCTTATAGAACTATCCCCCTTGTTTATGAACAAGAATTTTTTGGACTTGTTTAGGAACAAGCATATCTTTCTATTTTGAAACTGGAAGTCTTCATGTCCCTTGCAAGGATCTTCACCTATGTTAGGATAAGATCTTCCTCCTATTCCTAATGTGGTTAACCTCCTATTTAAGAATCGAAGGCCTTCATATCCATCATAAGGATCTTCACCCACGTCAGGATGAGGTCCTTCTCTTGTTCCTATCATGGTTAATCTTCTGTTTAAGAATGGAAGGCCTTCATTCTCATTAAGATAAGGTTAACCTCCTAGCCTTCACCCTCATTAAGACGAGGTTAACCTCCTATTTAAGAACTGGAGACCTTCATATCCCTCTTAAAGATCTCCACCCATGTTAAGACGAGGTCCTCCACCTGTTCCAAATGTGGTTAACATTCTATTTAAGAACTAGAGGCTTTCACCCTCGTTAAGATGAGGTTAACCTCCTGTAGGCCTTCATATCCCTTGTAAGGATCCTCATCCATGTCAGGATGAGGTTCTCCTCATATTTTTGATGTGGTTAACTTTCTATTTAAGAATCAGAGGCCTTCACCCATGTTAAGATTGAAGAAAAAATTCTGATTTCCCGGACTAGGTTCGTTCAAATTTGATCAGATCAAGAGATATATTTCAAAATTCTTTCTCTTTGATCCAAATCAGATCTGAGATATTTCAGATCCGATCTTTATTATTCTAATAATAAAAATAAAATATAGATAAATTAAATCATATTTAATTTACCTTGATGTAGGGTAATCCTATTATCCATTAATGATCCTGTATGCAGCGAAAGGTTCTGGATCTAGCCACGCAAGTGCCTGGCCTCTACCGATATCCACTCGGACTGGATCTGGAGATCCTCTTCTTCTCTATCACGTCTTCAAAAATCAAATTTGGATCTGATCTAGAGAATCTTCAAAACACCTTTTGAAGATCAGCAGTTGTTCTTTACAGTAGTGCAGCCTTCTAGCTTTCTGTCATCTTTTCGTCGTCTGGATTGCACCAACTAAGATCCCAAAATCCTTTGGGCATGGAGAGGAGAGGGACAAGGTGGACTTGGCATGGAGGAGGAGAGGAGAGGTAGCCTTGGGGCATGGGAATTTTCAATGCTTTTTGAGTTGGGCGTAGGGTCCTATTTATAGACTATGAGTGATCCAACTCCTCTTCTTCCCAACCAATCACAACCCTTTGTGAAATTAGATCTAAATCTAATTAGTGGGAATAGAGTCCCATGGATTCCTCCTTAGATGGCACCTAAGATTAGTCAAACTTGGTTCTTAGGAGAAGTCTAATCGAAATCCAAAAAGGAGATGGAGTCCCTATCCAACAGGGATTCCTGGGTGCCTCAAACTTGGGCACATGCCAAGGGTGGCGTGCGCCCTCCTCCTTACCAGGTTCTGACAGGGGGATAGGCCCCCACCAGCTCTCCAATAGGTGCGTGACACATGGACAGAAGTTAAAGTGTCAATGATCAACATTTGATCAATCAAAGGTCAACTTTTGACCAAAGTCAAAGGACGAGAAATGGCAAGTGACCATAAATGGCAGGTATTGTCTTGCAAAATAAGGCAATCCTTTTCTGACCTGGACAGGCTCCAATCAAACTAGGTGAAGGCCTCTGAATGAGCACAAACTCCTTTGGCTCAGTTAGGACAACTATTTATGATAGTAAAAAAAGAACGTTAGGTTCAATCGAGTGCTAGCATGATTTTCTTGAACCTAATTGAATCTTACTCAGATCAATTGAATCAAACCCTTATTTGTGTGACCCAGAGGTTCAATTCTGTATGGTAATGGGATATGTCATGATCTCTATCATCGACATCATCGAAACTCCTTTCGATGGATCAGAACTCTTCTGATTCGAACAGCTAGAATGATCGATCATCTAAATCATTCTAATTGCTCCCAAAATCCACCAGTGACACCTAGCAGTATATGGTGGCAACCCATCAGAGCTGAATGCGAACCTCTTGGTGCAGCTACCTGTGTGATTAAGTTCTTCTATCTTGAGCCCCGATCAGATTAGGGTTAAGGTGAACTCGTCAAACCCTAGTTTCTGTCATATGATGTAATCATTCGATTCAAGTTCGATGTGAAAACCTAAATAGAAACTCTTTCTATTATTTCACTCTGCCATGGCCATGGGCTTCTAGACTTGATTCTCATGATCATCATAGGGCTGCTCCTCTACCACCGAGGTTTAGATAGATTCCATCTTGATGCAATCCAGTTCCTACAATGAACATGCTATAGCCAACATACACCTCAGGGTTCCGAATGGCTAGGAGACCGAGTAATGGTGTAGTCAAACTATAACACCCTCAAGGTGAACTGCCGATGCATCTCAGGTCAAAGAACCAGACACACCATTACAGCATCGAGTCAGTCATTGATGAGAAGGTAGACTTCCTAATGACTAGTCGAGGTGGTCACGCTCAGTGCCCTCGTTCTCTAATCGAGTATCTGTACTCTCACTTCGGTGTCTCCACACCGTAGACTCAAGACTCATCTACTAAAGAAAAATGATTGTACACCAACCTTCCGGATCAATTACCATCATCGTGATGATCCTATGGTCGGAAGCATTTTATGAGTTAACAATGATTTATTCATGTCTTAAATTTTCAACTCTTGAAAATATGAATTATCATTACCATTAACTCAAAGGATGTATCATAGATAATAAGTACACATATATGATAGAAAATAATCCATTTTATTGATTTTAGTCAAAATTATAATTTTGCCCCTAGAAGTGTATTACAAGTGTCAGCCAATTCTGGCTTCTAGGGCACATATATCTAACAATCTTTCACTTGTCCTATAACAATTGGCTACAAGTCTAAGTCCCATCTTCTCAAGGTTGGCTTCGATCTTCTGCTGGCCCAATGGCTTTGTAAGCGGGTCTGCCACATTGTCTGTGGAGCCAACTCTCTTGACCTGGATGTAACCCTTCTCGAGGTAATCGCGGATTAGGTGGTATCACCATTCAATGTGCTTGGATTTTTGGTGAGACCTCGGCTCCTTAGTAGGGGCTATGGTGCCATTGTTGTTGCAATATAGAGGAATGGCATCTGATGGCATTATTCCAATTTTTGCAGCAAACTTTTTGTACCAGAATGCTTCTTTCACAGCCTCTGATGCGGCGATATATTCTGCTTCCATGGTCAAATCTACTATCATGGTTTGCTTGAAACTCTTCCAGCTGATAGCACCACCATTGCACACAAACAGACTCCCAGATGTCGACTTTTGATCATCTACATCGGACATGAAATCCGAGTCTGTGTATCCCTGGACTTGAAGTTCTCCGTTACCAAAGACCAACATCATATCCTTAGTTCTTCTTAAGTACTTAAGGATACATTTCACAGAAGTCCAGTGTTCTTCACCTGGATTTGACTGATATCTGCTTGTGACACTCACAGCATGGGCTATATCAGGTCGTGTACATAGCATGGCATACATGAGGCTCCCTATTGCAGAAGCATAAGGGATCTTGCTCATGCGTTCTATTTCCTCAGGTGTGCTAGGGCACATCTTCTTGGAAAGATGAATACCATGTCTGAAGGGTATTAATCCCCTCTTAGAGTTTTCCATACTAAACCTCTTTAGTACTTCCTTCTATGTACATCTTCTGTGAAAGTCCTAGCATCCTATTCGGTCTATCCCTATAGACCTTAATTCCTAGAATAAAGGATGCTTCACCTAGGTCTTTCATGGAGAATTTCTTGGACAACCATATTTTGACTGTTGTCATCATGGGAATATCATTCCCAATAAGGAGGATGTCATCCACGTACAATACGAGGAAGACAACAGCGCTCCCACTGACCTTTTTGAAGAACACATGGTTCCTCTTCATTTTTGATGAAACCAAACATTTTGATCACATCATTGAAATGAGTGTTCCAGCTCCGAGATGCTTGCTTAAGTCCATATATGGACCTTTGCAGCTTGCAAACCTTGTGATCAGTATCACTGGATGTGAAAACCTAGCGGCTGTTCCATATAGATATCTTCCTCAAGATATCCATTTAAGAATGCCGTTTTCACGTCCATTTGCCATATTTCATAATCGAAATAGGCTGCAACGGCAAGCAATGTGCGGATGGATTTTAGCATAGCCACTGGGGAAAAGGTATCCTGATAGTCAATGCCTTCGCATTGACTATAACCTTTTGCCACTAGTCTAGCCTTGAATGTCTCCACATTCCCATCTGCACCAATCTTTCTCTTGAAGATCCATTTACACCCAATAGGTACTATACCTTCTGGTGGATCTACCAAGGTCCAGACTTGGTTTGAGTGCATCGAGTCAATTTCTGACTGCATTGCCTCTAGCCATTTCTCGGAGTCGATATCTGATATCGCCTCGTTGTAGGTTTTGGGATCATCACCATGAGCACCATTACCTACGAGGAACATTTTCTCTACTTCCTCTGAAATAATACCTAAGTATCTTTCAGGGGGATGGAAAACTCTTTCCGATCTATGAGGTGGAGGAGGTAGTGTTCTTATTGGCTCAACCTGATTTGGTTCCAATTGGTCCTTAGCTCGTTGTACTTGTGAGACTTTCTCATCAAGCTTAATCTGCTTTCCAATGCCGCTATCTTGAATAAACTATTTTTCAAGAAAGATGGCATGTCGACTCACAATCACATTGTGGTCTTCTGGAATGTAGAAATAGTATCCTAATGACTCTTTAGGATATCCTATGAATCGAGCTCTGAAGGACCTAAACTCTAACTTGTCCGCTTGTTGTCTTTTGACATGAGCCGGACAACCCCAAATTCTGAGATGACTCAGACTTGGTTTCTTACCATGCCATATCTCATACGGTGTGGTAGGAACGGTCTTAGAGGGAACCCTATTCAGTAGATAAATTGAAGTTAACAATGAGTGTCCCCAAAGAAAATCAGGAAGGTCTGTGAAGCTCATCATGGATCGGACCATATCCAATAGAGTCCGATTTCTTCATTCTGAAACCCTTGTTGAGTTGAGGTATTCCTGGTGGAGTCCATTGAGAGACTATGCCATTTTTCTTGAGATAGTCTAGGAATTCTCGGCTAAGGTATTCACCTCCTCGATCTGATCGAAGAACCTTAATGGATTTTTCAGTTTATTTTTCTACTTCATGTCTGAATTCTTTGAACTTTTCAAAAGCTTCAGACTTGTGTCTCATAAGATACACATACCCATACCTAGATAGATCATCGGTAAAGATAATGAAGTAGACAAAATTGCCTCTAGCCGGCACATCAAATGGGCCGCACACATCAGTATGTACTAGGGCAAGGAGATCTGTGGCCCTTTTCCCATGTCCTACAAAAGGGAGTTTGGTCATTTTGCCTTGAAGACAAGATTCACAAGTTGGATATGACTCGAAAGTCAATGGACTCAATAGCCCATTTTTCTTCAATTTGTTGATCCTATCTTCTGCTATATGACCTAATCTCAGGTGCCATAGATATCTATCATTTGGACTATCCCTAGGTCATTTGGCATTCACGTTTTGCTCGATAGTTAGAATAGGTACATCAATATGTAGCTGATAAAGACCGTTAATAAGGAAACCATTTGTAATTTTATTTCTTTCATAAAGAATGTTACAATGGTCCTTAAAGAAGGTAATCACATAGCCTTCTAGTGCTAAGCATGAAATAGAAATCAAATTCCTGCTAGCTACAGGCACATAATAACAGTCTTTCAAAACTAAGTCTAAACCAGATGGTAATCGAAGAGGGTATGTTTCCCACCGCCACTGCAGCAACTCTTGCTCCATTTTTGATGCGTAGGATCATGTCTCCATCCCTCAGCCTCCTGCTATCCTCAAGATCCTGTATGGAAGTGCACAGATGAGCACTAGAACCAGAGTCAAGCACCCAACTGGATGCAGAAGAAACCATAAGGTTAGACTCAATAACGAGCATACCTCCAGAAGGACCTTCCTTCTTGTTCTTCAGGGTGGATCAGGTAAGTAGGGCAGTTCCGCTTCCAGTGGCCATCGCTGTTGCAATGAAAATACTTTTCTTTGATAGTGGCCTTCTTCTTCGGCTCTGTCTTCTTCTTCTTTCCTCCTTCCATCTTTTGCTTTTTCGCAGACTTCTTTTTCTTTCCATAAGACTTTCTTTTGGAAGAAGTCCGTTCCATAGCAAGAACCGAGCCTTTAGAATTTTTCATAGAAAGCTCAGCGGTGACCAGCATGTTCATTAATTCGGCCAAGGAATTTTAAAGTTTATGCATGTAGTAATTCATGATGAATTGCCCATATGCATCAGTCAAGGATTGCAGAATAATATCATTCTGCAGATCCAAGTCTAACTTCACACCGAGCTTCTCAAGCTCTTCTAAGTCCTTGATCATCATTAGATAGTGATCTTGGACTGACTGCCCATCATGCATCTTAGCCTTAAAAAGTCATTTCGTGACTTGATACTTGGCTGCGTGACTCTGTTCACCAAACATCTCCTACAGGTGAGCCAACATTTGGCAAGCAGTCCCGATATCTTCATATTGGTGCTGGAGCTCATCAGACATCGAGGCCAACATGTAATATCTGGCCTTATTATCTTCATTTATCCATTTTTTTAGAGATGCTCTCTGTTCAATGGATGGATGGGCTGGTAAAGTGGGAGGATCCTGGTCCAATACATGGGTTAACTTCTCAGAACCCAAAATGATTTTATAGTTCCTGAGCCAGTCTTTATAATTAGGTTCGATCAGTCTATGTGTGTCTAGGATACGTGCTAATGGGTTGGATGCAGACATTTTTTCATAGAGAATCAAAGATTCTAGTTAGATACTGTAATTATGACTCGACCAATTTATTTAGAAATTTTATTTTTAAACAAATTAGCTTCCACTATTTTCTCGGATCCCTACACTTCCTCTGTAGAGATGCAAAAATCTCTATGATTAATGATTTCTAGTGGGTGGTGTGGTCTCACCAACTGACTCATCACCTCACCTAATAGTTATTGGTGATGGGTTAGCCAATGAGTGAACAACTCTTGTTCAATGATTCTCTAATCATGGTGCACCCAAACTTGATCTCTAATTCATGAATCTCACCATATCCGAAATATTGATCCACTCCTTAGTTAAGTCAGACCCATCATTTGCATAGACTAGATTCCTAATTGAGTCTCTCACTGTATCCAAAATATTGAGTTAACTCATCCTCCAGTCCATAGCATCCAATGCCTAATAGACATAGTTGCATCTTTCTGGTGCAACCGAGCCACTATATCCAGCCGAGAATAATCAACCCCGAGAAGGGCCCGCACATCTACAATGGTGGAAGATCTTAGACTTAATCTTTTCTTAGGAAGAATTAATTCAGGTCTCATTAAACTAGACTTATCATGGTCTTAATAATTATAACTAACCTAGTGGCATGGATTAGCTCGGATTATTGACCACTTCAAATCAGAACTAGGTTAACAGTATGGCTAGGTAAGTGAGATTGGTGGAAGGGATATGCAATTAACTCGTACAAGAATGCATTCAGATTGAGTAGCTCCAATCTCCCAATTAAAAATCAGTCGGTCGTATGTGCCAAACTTACCTTAGACATCAAATTGTTGAGCCAGAACCAATTGGGTTAGCCTACAATCTAGACTCTAACCTCTGAGCCTAATTAGGTCTTGCTCAATCGTGACTCGATTTTGACCCAGACTTAATCCTATTAGGCTGGTCAATTTAAGCATTGTTGATCCCATCTAACCAACTCTTGATTCGATTTGATCAACTGCTTAGACCTAATTGAGCTACCCAAGCTCGAACCCAGTATTATGAATATGTCTTAGATTCTGAAATTCTCAATTTTAGACCTAATTAATATTTCATAATCTTAATTCTTAATTAAGTAGGGTTCATAAACAAAATATGCATAATAAATCCTAGGGTTTTAGGATCTAGGATTTTGCAGAAAGTAAGTTTTGGATTTCTGATTAAGGACGAACGCGCAGCACCCCTACACATCATAAGAACACCCTATCGGATGGAAGGAGAGGGCCTTTAAACCCTTCTTCATTCTTATGACCGGAACGGCCAAGAGGAACGTCTTAATCAGGAACATGTAATACTACAAAATAGTTTTAGATCTATATCATATATCTCATATATAAATTAGATCTAATCATGGCATATTTTGTATACATCTCATGTATCAAATCATGCATATTTTTAGATCTAAATTATCTCATAATAATCTAAAAAATTAGATTTAAATTGATCTTATCAAAATAAACTCTAATCTAGACAACTATGTAGAACTATTCTACAACTAGTCTAGACATGCATCAATTATATCTCATATGATGTTTAAAATTAAATAATTTTTATTTATTATTTTTTAGATATTATTATAATAATTATAATATCAAAAAATAGTAAATAAATAGATCTAAAATATGATTTAATCAAATTAAATTATAAACATGCAAGACTATTCTATAGAACTATTCTATTTTAGAACTAGTCATGCATATTTTCTAATCTTAGATCCAAATCATTTAATTTTAATTTTTTTTAATTTTAGATCTATATTTTTTGATTAGAATAAATTTAAAATCAGATTTAAATACTTTAGAACCTTGGCTTTGATACCAGTTGAAGTGAAAACCCTGATTTCCCGGACTAGATTCGTTCAGATCTGATCGGATCAAGAGATATATTTTAAAATTTTTTCTCTTTGATCCAAATTAGATCTGGGATATTTTAGATCTGATCTTTATTATTCTAATAATAAAAACAAAATATAGATAAATTAAATCATATTTAATTTATCTTGATGTAGGGTAATCCTATTATCCGTTGATGATCCTGTATGCAGCGGAAGGTTCTGGATCTAGCCATGCAAGTACCTGGCCTCCACTGATATCCATTCAGATTGGATCTAGAGATCCTCTTATTCTCTATCATATCTCCAAAAATTAGATCTGGATCTGATCTAGAGAATCTTCAAAATACCTTTTGAAGATCAGTAGTTGTCCTTTGCAGTAGTGCAGCCTTCTAGCTTTCTGTCACCTTTCTTTCATTTGGATTGCACCAACTAAGATCCCAAAATCCTTTGGGCATGGAGAGGAAAGGGAGAAGATGGACCTGGCATGGAGGAGGAGAGGAGAGGCAGCCTTGGGGCGTGAGAATTTTTAATGCTCTTTGAGTTGGGCGCAGGGTCTTATTTATAGACTATGCGTGATCCAACTCCTCTTCTTCCCAACCAATGACCATATACTGCTAGGTTTGTGTGACCCATGTGATTAAGTTCTTCTATCTTGAGCTTTGATCAGATTAGAATTAAGGTGAACTCGTCAAACCCTAGTTTCTATCATATGATGTAATCATTCGATTCAAGTCCGATGTGAAAATCTAAATAGAAACTCTTTCTATTATTTCATTCTGCCATGGCCATGGGCTTCTGGACTTGATTCTCATGATCATCATAGGGCTGCTCCTCTACCATCGAGGTAGATAGATTCCATCTTGATGCAATCCAGTTCCTACAATGAACATGCTATAGCCAACATACACCTCAAGGTTCCGAATGGCTAGGAGACCAAGTTATGGTGTAGTAAACTATAACACCCTCAAGGTGAACTGTCGATGCATCTCAGGTCAAAGAACCAGATACACCACTGCAGCATCGAGTCAGTCATTGATGAGAAGGTAGACTTTCTAATGACTACTCGAGGTGATCACGCTCAGTGCTCTCATTCTCTAACGAGTATCTATACTCTCGCTCCAGTGTCTCCACACCATAGACTCAAGACTCATCTACTAAAGAGAAGCGATTATACACCAACCTTTCGAAATCAATCACCATCCTTGTGATGATCCTATGGTCGGAAGCTTTTTATGAGTGAATAATGATTATTCATGTCTTAAATTTTTAACTCTTAAAAATATGAATTATCATTACCATTAACTCAAAGGATGTATCACAGACACTAAATACACATATGTGATAGAAAATAATCCATTTTATTGATTATAGTCGAAATTATAATTTTGCTCTTAGAAGTGTATTACAAGTGTCAGCCAATTCTAGCTTCTAGGGCACATATATCTAACAAAAATGAGGTTAATCTCCTATTTAAGAATCAAAGAACTTTATCCTCATTTAGATAAGATTAACTTTCTGTTTAAGAATTGGAGGCCTTCATATCCATCATAAGGGTCTTCTCCCACATCAAGATGAGGTCCTCCTCCTATTCTTGACGTGGTTAACTTTCTATCTAAGAATCAAAAGCTTTCTACTCCATTTGAGAATGAAGCTCGGCTCAATCATTTCCTACCATAATTCAACTTGCACAAAATACAGGAGTGTTAAAATAACAAACTTTTTATTGAAATGAGATTATTGATAGTACGTCCATAGATTTTCCAAAGTCCATGATCGGGATTATGTAGCTCCTCCAAGCTTCTTTATATAGTAAGTCCATGTTTGGATGACTTCTTCGACTTCATAAGGATCTTTTCAATTTAAAGCAATCTTTTCTTAACTTTGGAGTTGAAAAACCTCTACTCGATGTAATACCAGATCTCCAATCCTGAATGTTTTACTCTTGACTTTAGAATTATAGTATCGGACTACTTTTTGCCTATAAGTAGCCATTCAAATTTGGGCTTTCTTCCATATTTCTTTTAATAAATCAAGATTTGCTCTGAGATCCTATGAATTGCTTTGTTCATTGATGCTTTCAACTCATGTAGAGTAAAGTCTAAGTTCGATCGGAATGACCGCCTCAGTTTCAGAGGATAAAGCAAATGGAGTCTCCCCAGTAGATAACCTCTGAGTGGTTCTATAAGCTCAGAGCACATGGTAAAGCTCATCCACCGATGTTTCTTTCGCCTGTTCATATCTTACCATTATTCCTTGTAGTAGGATTCTTTTAATACCCCACCCCTAATTAAACATGGGTGACGGTGCCACACTCCATCCTTATCTAAAGGTTAAGAAAATTTTTAAACTATAACTAAGCTAAACTATAATATTATTCAATAATCTGCTTTCTATTTAGCTAAACAATCCATTAATCAACAACACAGGCATTTCAAATAAATACTCTTAACTTGCTAAAAAATATTATCACAATATAGCTCACCAAACTATATAAACAAACTCAATCGTTCAACTATAAACCATATTTTATCCATATATTCTATTCACCAAATCATCCTTTTAATACACATCTTTACTAAATAAATTAAAATATATACATATAGCAGTTTTTAGCTTAACTATCCCAGCTATGCAATATTTTTTTATAATACATCTTTTTTACAAGATAATATTATCAAAAATACTTCTTTCACTACAAGTACTGATACACAAGTTGGAACATATTTCCGAGCTCAGCTACTCCCAAAACTATAAGTAGAAAGAGTGAGGGGTAAGACTTGGGAAAGTCTCAGTGAGTGTGTATCCAAATATCAATGTGAAAAATAGGATAGCTATAATTCTTATGATATCATGCATAACTTGCTACTAATAAACTTCCAAATATAAATATACCAACATAAATAAATCATACAACTGCTTTCTTTTAAAATAAACACATACCTTTGCTTACCACTGATAGTATTACAATAACTTATCACCATAGCATTTCTTACGAGCAACTCACCATAATCATAATCACATCCACCTATGAGCAGTCCCATGATACACTCTCATAGAAAAAATCATACCATAATTATATCCACATATGAGAAGTCCCATGACACACTCTTATAGAAGAAATCACATCATAATCATATCCACGTATGAGCAGTCCCATGACACACTCTCATAGGGTAACCAATACCACATTCACAATTACATATGAGCAGTCACACACTGACACACTCTCATATGGATAACCAGTACCACATTCACAATCACAACCACATCCTCATATGAGCAGTCTCACCGACACACTCTCATATGGATAATCATACCACTATCATAACATACTCTCAACTGAGCAGTCCCTTGACACACTCTTAGATGAGCAGTTCCATCAGATATCACATATATCAATAAGCCTACACGGTACATAAACAAAAATCATCCAAATACAAGATGAAACCACATAAGACATCACTATAAAATATGTTTAAAATCACAAAGTCATGCTTTTAAAACCATGAGTACATATGCTTGCTCATGAAAAACATAAAAGCTGTTTAGATTTCATTCTTTATTTCAACAATTTTCAAACCACATGTATATGAAAATAACATAAGCTGCAAAGTATTAAGAGTATATCCTATTTTTCAAATAATATCTTTACTTAGGAAAGTGCAGTAAAAGTACCATAAATAGATGAAATTCACTCATCTCCAATAGTTGTTAGCTATTTAGCTTACTCAAAGTACTTTTCCCAATTCTTTCCTTCTTCTATAGCATCGATAAATACTAATTAGTACCATTTTATATGATTCATAATCATAATTATGCATATCTTGCTTTTATGCCTTTTCTTAGCTCTTTCAACTACTTACTTTTATTCTATTTTACTTGCTTTAGCCTAGGCTTGACTAAACTTCAACATACCTTAAGAATTCTGTTAACTCAATTGTATTTTCATCCTCACCAATGGTTCTTGGTTCAGCTGATACCTTTGCAACTTCTAACTAAACTTGTTTATACAGTTTCAACAAAATAACATCATAATTCTCCCTTTTTAATTTAATTTAGTTACTTAATTTACTTTATAATAATATCCTATCTACTAACAATACTTAAAAGATTCCTTTAAATATAATTTAGAGCTTAAAAACTTTACCTCAAGTAGTTGAAGCACTGCTGCTTGCCAAAATAGGTTCGTTGCCTTCTTAATTTCAACAATCTTTCTTCTTCTTCACTCAATCCTTTCTTGTTTACCAACTTCTCTTTGACCTTTTATAGATAACAAGATCTTCCCCAACTCTTTCCTCTTGTCTAACCTTTCTATTTCACTTAAGAACTCTGAACAAATGAAAAGGAACCGGTGGCTTTCTGTCTTGGAAAAGACTAATTTAAGAAGAATTTGCTAGGTGTCAATTTATAAGGATTCCACCAAATTCCAAACTAAACAGGTGTTGTTTAGATATATTTCCAACTATTAACTAACATCCTCAAGCTGCTCATTCATCCCCTAAAGAAATATTTAAAAAACATCACTTAAAACCCTCTCGATTAAAAGTTGCTCTTAGGAATTTTTGCGATTGAGGTCGACACCTTTGAAATAAGTATCGACACCCACAAACAGGTTAGCCCATAGATCATCCTTTTTCTCTAACAGGTCATCCCTCAGGTCATCCCATAGGTCGACCCCTCAAGAAAAATATCGACACGCCACCAAAATAGGTCGACCCCAAGGTGTACCACTACAAATCTTTCCAAAACTTTCTCTTTGTTTTCCTGAGACAGTGTTGACACCTCTTGGGGACCTCTTTATTTTTCTGAGATAATATCGACACCTCTTGGAGAAGTGTCGACCCCTTCCCCTAGGTTTGACAGAAACTTAATTTTCATACTCTGCTCACAGCTTCACTCTATATAATGTCCTTATTTATTTTACTCTTCATTAACTTTAAAACATAAATGTAAATAAGGGCTCCTATTTGGATTCAATAAAAATATTAGAAAAATCAAAATCCTCAAGAATAGGATTCCAAAATTTGGGTTCTAGTTCAAATTTCCCGAAACTTAAAATATTTTAAAACTTTCTTGCTTCAGAATGAATAGATTAAAGGGTTTAAGAATTCATTAAAAATCACTCTACAATTCACCAATATCTAAGGATTAATTATCATCAATTTTGATCTTAAGAAAATCCATAATTCATATAGCTCCCCATACAGGTGCTAACTTTCAGACTTTGAAAATTTTTAGGATCTGAAATGATAGATAGTCATAATTTATGCTTAAATGATCCAAATATACCATAAATGAATTACTATGCCACACATACATAAATACAAATCTTTTAATTTATTATTTTGCTGGTCTAGGATGTTACATTCTATCCTCCTTAAAATAAATTTCGTCCTCAAAATTTATACTTCAACTATAAGTAATTTTTAGGTTTCAATTATATCATTGCTGAATATTCATCACTCAATCAACTAGAATCCATCTTAGGAATAATTCCAATCCTTCATAACAATATACATAACTATACTATTTTTCACATACATGAATATTATCTTGAATTTTCAACATAAACTACTACTCAAATAAATTTAACTTAGAATATTTTCACTCACCACATATACTTGTAATTCAACATAATAATGAAAACTAAAATGTATGAACTACCTCTCACAATTCTCAAGTTGAAATATGCTGCATAGGGATAAACAAAATAACAAGTCATGCTATACCAACATAAGCTCCTTTTTCAATTACTACCGACTACATCCTGAAGCATCCTTTCTAAGACAGTCGATAAGTAGTATGCTATGATGCCAAATATTATAAATGAGCCTCATTGGGCATAATGTAGATTTAGACTATGGAGGTGCCATCTCGTGCCAATGCAAGTGCTCATGCAATGCAAGGATGCACCCCATAGGTTGATCACTCCTATGGGTAATCTTTTCCAAAAATCAAATAAGTTAAAATTCTCAAAGCTGAATGGTACAAGCCAACAATTTCAATCCCTACTTTCATGTTCACACAAATACATATATATAAGGTAAAGGATATCAAAGTCAACTACTTTTCAAAGTAAGTTATATTCATAAGAAAATACAATAAGTAAAACACCAAGGCTATATATGAAAACCACTCACCTCAACTAGTTATTAGTTAAATGGGCTTACTCAAAGCACCTTTCCAACTCCTTTTCTTTTCCTATAGCATCAGTAAACACTAATTAAACTCATATTATGTGATTCAAGATCAGAACTACACCTATTTTACTCCCAGACTCTTACTTATTTGAACATCAGTAAACACATTAGATTTGGATTTGATTTATCTATCAATCTGGTCATCTCCAAAATCACCCGACTTACTTCACATTAACTCTTAGCTTTAGCTCATCTCTACAAATCATAAACCTTTGCCCTAGCTTAGGTCCATCTCTTCTATTCATAACTCATGTCTTATGCTCATAGATTCTAAATTTTCATTCATCTCTATCGATCATAAATCCTTGCTGATCTCCATCATCCATAACCATTACTTATCTCTACCGATTATTAATTCTTGCTCATACCATCTATTTAACCTTGCTCATATCAATAATTACACCCTGCACATCCCAATAAATGATTAACCTTGCTCTGATCATCAATTAAACCTTACTTATATCATCAATTAAACCTTGCTTATCTCTATAAACCATTAAACCTTTGCTCTAATACCAAATATATAACACCCCACCCCTAATTAAACATGGATGATGGTGCCACACCCCACCCTTATCTAAAGATTAAAAAGTTTTTAAACTACAACAAAGCTAACGATAATATCATTCAATAATCTGCTTTCTATTAAGCTGAACAATCCATTAATCAACAATATAGGAATTTCAAATAAATCCTCTTAACTTGCTAAAAATCATTATCACAATAGAGCTCACCAAATTATATAAACAAACTCAATCATTTAACTACAAACCATATTTTATCCATATATTCTATTCATCAAACCATCCTTTTAATACACATCTTTACTAAACAAATTAAAACATATACATATAGCAGTTTTTAGCTTAACCATCCCAGCTATGCAATACTTTTCAAAATACATCTATGTTACAAGCTAATATTATCAAAAATACTTCCTCCACTACAAGTACTGATACACAGGCTGAAACATATCTCCGAGCTTAGCTACTTTCAAAACTGCAAGTAGAAAAAGTGAGGGATGAGACTTGGGAAAGTCTCAGTGAGTGCATATCCAAATATCAACATAAAAAATAGGATAGCTATAATTCTTATGATATCATGCATAACTTGCTGCTAATAAACTCTTAAATATAAATATACCAATATAAATAAATCGCACAATAGCTTTCTTTCAAAATAAACATATATCTTTGCTTACCACTAATAGTATCACAATAACTTATCACCATAGAATTTCTTACGAGTAACTGCACCACAATTATGATCACATCCATCTATGAGTAGTCCTATAGCACACTCTCATAGAAAAAATTATATCATAATCATATCCACATATGAGCAGTTCCATGATACATTCTCATGAAAAAAATCACATCATAATCATATCCATATATGAGCAATCCCATGACACACTCATACGAGTAACCAATACTATATTCACAATCACATATGAGCAGTCGCACACTGACACACTCTCATATGAATAACCAATACCATATTCACAATCATAATCATACCCTTATATGAGCAGTCCCACCAACATACTCTCATATGGATAATCATACTACCATCATAACATACTCTCAACTGAGCAATTCCTCGACACACTCATAGATGAGCAGTTCCATCAGATATCACACATATCAATAAGCCTCCATGGCATATAAATAGAAATCATCCAAATACAAGATGAAATCGCATAAGACATCACTATAAATAATGTTTAAAATCACTAAGTCATGCTTTTAAAACCATGAGTACATATGCTTGCTCATGAAATACATAAAAGTTGTCTAGATTTCATTCTTTATTTCAACGATTTTCAAACCACATGTATATGAAAACAACATAAGCTGCAAAGTATTAAGAGTGTATCTTGTTTTTCAAATAATATCTTTACTTAGCAAAATATAGTAAAAATACTATAAATAGATGAAATTCACTCACCTCCAATAGCTGCTAGCTATTTAGCTTACTTAAAATATTTTTCCCAATTCTTTCCTTCTCCTTTAGCATCGATAAATACTGATTAGTACCATTTCACATGATTCATAATCATAATTATGTATATCTTGCTTTTATGCCTTTTCTTAGCTCTTTCAACTACTTACTTTTATTCTATTTTACTTACTTTAGCCTAGGCTTGACTAAACTTCAAGATACCTTAAGAATTTTATTAACTCAACTGTATTTTCATCCTCACCAATGGTTCCTGATACCTTTGCAACTTCTAACTAAACTTGTTCATATAGTTTCAACAAAATAGCATCATAATTCTCTCTTTTTAATTCAATTTAGTTACTTAATTTACTTTATAATGATATCCTATCTACCAACAATACTTAATAGATCCCTCTAAATATAATTTAGAGCTTAGAAACTTTACCTCAAGTAGTTGAAGCATTGCTGCTTGCCCAAATAGGTTCCTTGCCTTCTTAATTTCAATAATCTTTTTTCTTCTTCACTTAATCCTTTCTTGTTTACCAACTTCTCTTTGACTTTTTACTGATAACAAGATCTTCCCCAACTCTTTCCTCTTATCTAACCTTTTTGTTTCACTTAGGAACTCTGAACAAATGAAAAGGAATTGGCGGCTTTCTATCTTGGCAAAGACTAATTTAAGAAGAATTTGCTAGGTGTCAATTTATAAGGATTCAACCAAAGTCTAGACTAAACAGGTGTTGTTCGGATATATTTCCTGCTATTAACTAATGTCCTCAAGCTGCTCATTCATCCCCTAAAGAAATATTTTAAAAACACTACTTAAAATACTCTCGATTAAAAACTGCTCTCAGGAATTTTCACGATTGGGGTCAACACCTTTGAAATAAGTATCGACACCCACACACAGGTTAGCCCCTAGATCATCCCTTTTCTCAAACAAGTCATCCTATAGGTTGACTCCTGAAGGAAAGTGTTGACACCTCACCAAAATAGGTCAACCCCAAGGTGTACCACCATAAATCTTTTCGAAACTTCCTCTTTGTTTTCCTGAGATAGTGTCGACCCCTTTCCTAGGGTTTGATAGAAACTTAATTTTCATACTTTGCTCACATCTTCACTCTATACACTGCTTATTTATATATTTTTTTTAAGTTAATGTTTATTAACTTTAAAACATAAATGTAAATAAGGAACATCCTCCTATTTAAATTCAATAAAAATATTAAAAAAATTAAAATCCTCAAGAATAGGATTCCAAAACTTGGGTTCTAGTTTAAATTCTCCAAAATTTGAAACTTTTTAAAACTTTCCCGCTTTAGAATGAATAGATTAAAGGATCTGAGAATTCATTAAAAATTACTCTACGACTCACCAATATCTAAGGATTTATTATTGCTAATTTTGTTCTTAAGAAAATCTATAATTCATATAGCTCTCCATATAAGTGCTAGCTTTCAAGCTTTGAAATTTTTTAGGATCCAAAATGATAGATAGTCATAATTTATATTTAAATGGCCCAAATATACCATAAATGAATTACTATACTACACATACATAAATATAAATCTTTTAATTTATTATTTTATTGATTTGAGATGTTATAATTCTGTTGGTTACCTCAGCTTCGCCATTCATCTGAGTATGAGATATAGATATGAAATGATGAGAGATATTCAGGTCCTCATAAAATTTAGCAAATTTCATGCATGCAAATTACCGTCCGTTGTTGGTGATCAATATCCAAGGTAGACCAAATTTGCACATTATTAATTTTCAAATGATGTCTGCACTTTAGCTTTAGTAATTTTTGCTAGTGTTCGGTCTCAACCCACTTGGTAAAGTAGTCCACCGCCACTAAGAAAAATTTTCATTATCCGAATGCTATAGAAAATGGTCCAAGTATATCTATTCTCCATTATGTAAATGGCCATGGAGCACTTAAGAGTGTGAGCAGAAAAGTTGATTGCTTTTGAACATTGGTAATTTTTTGACACCGATCACATTTTTTCATATAATCAACTATATCTTTCTACATGGTTGGTCAATAATATTCTTAGTGAAGTAGCTTGTAAGATAATAATTTAGCTCCGAGGTGGTTTCTGCATACTCCTTCATAAACTTCTCTCAAGATATAATCAGCTTCAAATGATTGGAGGTATTTGAGAAGTGGCAAGAAATAATACCTCCTATATAGCTTGTTCTCATATAAGAGGTAGTGATAGGCCTGATTTCTTAACTACCGAGTGTTGGGACAATCGGTATTGCTTTGATACCAATTGTTATCCTACAGCTGCTCGAAACCACAGTCATAAATTCGATCTCTTGCGCAAACCTTGATGTTAATCCTAAAACTTGAAAGAAGAATGAAGTAGATGATGGCGGCACCTAGGGCTTGGTGTTGGAACCAGAGAGAAAAGAGAGAAGAAAGCTAGGAAGAAAAGCTGTATATTGATTCTTCCTTCTTATAAAGATTATAATGCCTGGGTTTATATACCCTAGGATTTTCTCTATATCACATGGACCCTAATAAACCCAACTCCAGCTGAAAAACTCTCCTAGGCTAACCCAATACATGAAAGCACTCACCGAGCCCATGTACATATGTCTCACATGCTCTCATTTCCTAGATCTAAATCTGATCCATACATGAGTTAGCCCCCTTAAGACCTTATTGGACCAGGCCTTAAAACCCCTAGAATAAAATCCTATTCTAGACCAAACAGAAAACCCCATATATTCTGTATGCCACCGTCAAGCCAGCTCTCTTAGAAGTCGAGATGGCTCATCTGCATCTCGTCCAAACTCTATCTTCTATCTACCTAAGACAGCCAACTCGATGTTAGGCAATCAGCTCAGCTACGTATCTGGGCCAGCCCGCCTATGTGCTAGACCCTATCTTAGCTGATTCTTTTTCTTGGCTTTGGTCCTTTGCTCCATCTTATGTCCTAGGTCTTTGAAGCACCTACCAAGCCCCCTTAAGGTTCTCACACTTGAACCTCGAGTTCGTGCAGGGCTACACACCACCTTCACCTAGGACAACTCTTATCTTAGCCCTAGGACTCACACCCATCGTAGTCTCCTGGAGCCAACATCCTAGCTCCTTCTATGGCCTCCCAAGGCTTGAAAGTACCATACCAATTCTCATAATCTTCACTTTTGTGTGCCCAAGCCTTGGCATACCTAATAATGTTTTTCTGCACGATCTCTCTATCGTTGCATGTCCTGACAGCTTTTTGTGCACACCTTGCCACCACCATCCTTCTTCAGTTGCTGAGCTCCCTTTGAGGCCTTTGGAATGACCACCTCCACGTTCGAAGATCTTGGCTTGCGTCTATGCACAATCGTATAGATTGTAGGCATCATTTTGCTTGACAGCTACATCACCTATCCTAGACTTTTCTAGAGAATCTATAGCAATCCTATGCCAGTGCCCGCTACATATCCTGACACGGTCTCCTCAGAACTTCACCTATCCTCCCGCACGTGCTGCTTCACTTGGAACTATGTATCTCTAACATTGGTGCTAGGATATTGGTCCTTCTATACTCTTTTGCTCTGAACTCGTATCACATCTTCACTAGTGAAGCCACCTCTGCCTGGTACTCCACTTGAAATAGAAGTTCCCTTGATGTCGCAAAAATTGATTCTATAATTGAGTCCCCCAAGGCCAACCATTCAATGCTGCACTGCTAAGCCTGCCGCTGCATCTCAGATACCATCGCTATCCCTTCAGATCCTCTGCACTCCATGGATCCCTTCAAAACCATCTTAGATACACCGCACCCTGTGGGTTCCTCCGAGACTACCAAGAGCTCATCCGACTCTTTACTTTCAATGATTGAATCGATGAAATTAGACTTTTCTTTTCCCTTGCACTTCTTCCAAAGCGAACACTCTCGCTTAAAGTACCCTGCTTCACCACACTTGAAGCACTTCTTGGATCCCTTGCTGTCCCTTTATTCGCTCGTTTTCTTTTCTTTCCTTGGCCTTTGCAAGATCGCGAGACCCTCCAGGAAGACCTCCCTCTTCATCATCCATTTCTACTGCTCATTGGACCTTAGCACTAATATGATCTCCTCATACATCGGTGTCTCCTTACCATACAGCAACATCGTCACCAATGGATTAAAGCTCCCAGATAGCGAACATAGCGGCAATAAACTCTTATCCTTCTCTTCAAAATTCATCCCTATGTTGAGTAAATCTATGCTCATCCGGTCAAATAGCTGAATATGCCCCATAACATCCTCACTCTCCTACATCCGAAGGCTGTACGGTTACTTCTTCAGCATCAACTTATTGCACATGGTTTTTCTCATGTACAACTGATGTAACCTCGACCATAAACCCTTGGGTGTCCTCTCCTCCAACATGCCATATAGCACCTCATCTGTCAAACAAGCTCTAATTATGGTACATGCCTTTTTCTCTAAGGACATCCATACCTTATCTGTCATCTCCTCTAGCCTATTCTCCGAGACCAAATCTAGCTCCATCTAAACCAGCTGATCCTCCATTCTAACCATCTACATCATGAAACTTTTCTTTTCATCAAACTTCTCAAATCCTACCTTCAACCCATTGTTACCCATGATCGAACTTAATCAAAGAACAGCTAACGGGTAGATCTAGAAAAGTACCTTGACTAGGGATGGTAGATAGCAGCCTTAGATCTTTTTCTTCCTCACGAAGCCTAGAGAAAAATCTTAGATCTGAACCTTGCAACTAATCTTTGCTGAAACCTAATCTTCTTTTCCTTCATGCTTAATCAGACTCTAATACTAAGCTATTGGGACAATTGATATTGCTCTGATACTAATTATTATCCTACGACTGCTCGAAACTATAGTCGTAGATCCGATCTCTTGTGCAAACCTGGATGTTAATCCAGAAACCTGAAAGAAGAACGAAGTAGATGATGGCGTCACCTAGAGCTTGGCATTGGAACCAAAGAGAAAAGAGAGAAGAGAGTTAGGAAGAAAAGCTATATATTGATTCCCACTTCTTGTAAAGATTATAATGCCTGGGTTTATATACCCTAGGATTTCTACTATATCACATGGATCCTAATAAACCCAACCCTAGATGAAAAACTCTCCTAGGCTAATCCAATACATGAAAGCACTACCTAAGCCCATGTACATATGTCTTATATGCTCTCATCCCCTGAATCTAAACCTGATCCATACATGAGTTAGCCTCCTTAAGACCTTATTAGACCAGGCCTTAAGACCCCTAGAATAAAATTCTATTCTGGACCAAACAGAAAATTTCGTATATTTTGTACGCCACCATTGAGCCAACTCTTTTAGAAGTTGAGCTAGCTCATTTGCATCACATCCAAACTCTATCTTCTATCTACCTAAGACAGTCGGCTCAGCTGCACCCTGAACTAGCTTGGCCTTATCCCGAGCCAGCTCGATTGCGTATCTGAACCAGTCCATCTGTGTGCCAGCTCTTGTCTTGACTGATTCTTTTTCTTGACTTTGATCCTTTGCTACACCTTGTGTCTCAGGTCTTCGAAGTGCCTACCAAGCCCCCTCAAGGTCCTCACACCAGAACCTTGAGTCTGTGCAGGGCTACATGCCACCTTTACCTAGGACAACTTCTGTCCTAGCCCTAGGCTCACACCCATCCTAGTCTCCTAGAGCCAACACCCTGGCTCCTCCTATGTTCTTTCAAGGCTTGGGAGTACCACACCAATCCTCACACCGAGCTTCTTTGGGGTCTCTAGGAAGGATGCCATTTTTAAGATATAAGACCAACGAATCAATCCAGCTAGGTTCATGATCTACTTGCATTACCATTTGAGATTCCTCCAAGCTTCGCTATTGAAGAACTTCGAAGAAAATCTCCTTTGGCAACTTATTCGAAGCTAGGATAGCAAATTTGGATAGAAGGTTGGCTCTATAATTCTCTGCCCTTGGAATCTATTAAATGTTGAAACTGTTGAAAATTGAAATCAAACATTTTAGTTTGTTTAGGTATTTCTTCATACTTTCCTCTGGAACTTCTAAGCTACCATTGACCTATCCTACTACCAATTACAAATCATTGTAGATTTTTAGATGGTCTGTCCTCAATTTCTTGGCTATTTTCAACCCTACAATCAGAGCTTCATATTTTGCTCTGTTGTTTGTTGCAGAAAATTCGAAGCGTAGTGTGTATTTGGCAATAACCCCTTCTAGATTGATAAGAATTAAACCTGCACCCATTTTAGAAGCATTGGATGAGCCATCAACATGCAAGGCTCAAAAATCTTTAGGAAGGTTGACCTTCTCTTCAAGAGAGTTTGGTTGAAAACTAGAAGTATTGGCTTCCTCTTATTCTATCTTAGCTGGATCCGAAATAGTGCATTCCACCATAAAATTGACCAGTATTTAAGCTTTAATAGATGGTCGAGGCTGAAACTTGATATCAAATTCTATGAGTTCGATTGCCCATTTTGCAATCCTTTTAGAAATTGACTGATGAAGAACTATCTTTATAGGTTGATATGTGAGGATTGTTATTATATGCCTTTGGAAATAAGATTAGAGCTTCCTAACTGTAATCAACAAAGCATAGGTTAGCTTTTCTAATTTAGTATATTTTATTTTTACATCTCTTAAAACTCAGCTTATATAGTAGATTGACTTTTGAGCTTTATTTATCTCTCTAACTAAGATAGCTTCGATGGTCATGGGACATACTGCCAGATATAGAATAACTCTTCATCAAGTTTGGGCTTGGCAAGGAGGGAAGATGAGCCAAGTTAGCTCTTCAGTTCCTCAAAGACTTGCTGACACTCAAAGGTCCGAAAAAAGTTCTTTGGTTGCTTGAGTACTTGGAAGAAGGGCATGTAGTACTCCATCGATCTTAAAATAAAATGATTTAAAGTCGTGATCTTTTCCGTCAGGTACTAAACTTTTTTTTATTATCCTGGGAATGGTCATTTCTTGGATAGCTTGAATCTTCTCTAGATTTATCTCGATGTTGCATCTTGACACCATGAATCCCAAGAACTTTTCTAAAATCACTCCAAAAGCATATTTGATTGGATTCAGCTTCATTTTGTACTTTCAAAGAGTGTTGAATGTCTCTTTGAGGTCGGTGATGTGATTTTTTGAAGATCGACTTTTAACAATCATGTCATCCACATAAACTTTCATGTTGCGACCAATCCACTCCTTGAAAATTTTATTCCTCAAGTGCTAATAGGTTGCACCGATATTTTTGAGTTCAAAAGGTATAATCCTGTAACAATAAAGACCACAGTTAGTAATAAAAGTAGTTTTTTTCACATCTTTAGGTTGCATCCAAATTTGGTTATAATTGAAGAAGGCATTCCTAAAGGTGAGGAGCTCTTGGTCTAAAGTTGCATCCATCAGTTGATCAATTCTAGATAGAGGATAGCTGTCTTTTGGTTAGGCCTTATTCAGATTAGTAAAGTTGATGCACATCCTCTATTTATTGTTTGCCTTCTTGATAAGAACTATATTAGCGATTCAATTTGGGTAGGATACCTTCCGAATAAAGTTGGCTTTGAGGAGTTTGTCTATCTCATCCATGATTGTCTTCTATTACTCAGGTGCAAAGCTGTGCTTCTTTTGCTTCATGGGTCAATGCTTGTGGTTCATACCTAGGCAATGCTCTATTATTTCTGTGTCTATCCCAAGCATATCTATGAAAATCCAAGCAAAGACATTGGCATTCCTTCAAAAAATGATAACGAGCTACCTTTTAACATCTTCTTCCAAATTTGAGTTGATTTGAACTATGTGGTCCTCATTCCCATCATTCAAGAAAATTATGATAAGATCATCAATTGGTTCTCCCTGCTCTTCAGTCAAATCATTACGAACATCAAGTTCGTCTATTGGACAAAGCTCGGACTATTTTCCTCCTTGCAAAGCAATCGTATAACAATAACGTGCCAGAGCTTGATCTCTTCTGATATCTTTGAATCCATATTCTATTAAAAACTTCATCTTCAAATAATATGTTGATACCATAGCTTGGAGTGCATTTAGCCCAGATCATTCGAGGATAGCATTATAGGCAGAAGGAGCTTTCACCACCAAAAAATCAATTTGAGTTTTGGATTGCCTTGGATACCGACCTGCCATCATTGATAAGGTAATTATTCTTTCAACTGGCATAGTGTCACCGATAAACCCTACCAAGGAAGAACTTAGTGGCTTCATGCGACTATTAGGTATAGATATTTTAGAAAAAATATCGTAAAATAAGATATCGATCAAACTTTCATTATCTACCAAGACACGGCATACATTATAATTGACAATATTTAAAAAAATTATAACCACATCATCATGCAAAAATTGAACCCCTTATGCATCTTCTTCAGTGAAAGTAATGGATTCTTTAGTCTTCCATCTCTTCATTAATTTTGTTGATCCACTGGCTTCTTCATGCCGATGTCTCTTAGCAATTGTATTGATGATTCTAAGTAGGGGTCAGTCTCCTTGGGACTCTTTCCTTCGAGATGGTTTTGGCTGTGGAAGAGCTCTCGATCGATCTTTCCTTCTTTTCGATCGACCTCATAGAAATTGATTCAACCGATCTCATTTGATTAGCTCCTCAATTTCATCTTAGAGCTGAATACATTCCTCAATATTGTGATCATGATCATGATGATATAGATAGTACTTATTTGGATTGTACTTATTTGGGTGAGATTGCATCTTGTCCGACCTTGATAAATGTTCCTTAATCTCCATCAATACTTGAATTTTTAGAGCATTCAAGAAAGAATAGTTATTGAATCTTCTATGAGGGGGACTTCACCACATCCTTTGGTATGGGCTTCTTGGCCGATGAGCTCAAGATAGAGTTCGGACTTGTCTATATTTAGGAGGGATTCTAGAATGCGATCGAGCTTCATCTTGTTTCTTCGCTAGCATGGGTTTGCTAGATTCTCCTGCCTGCCACTCTCTCATGACTTCATTATCCCAAAGCTTGAAAGCTTTCTCAGTCGGGCATAGCTTTTTGCTCGAGCTAGCATGTTAGCGAAGTCTTAGGAATACATCTTCTCTAATGAGAAGAGGAGATCATTCTTCAGAAGGCCATCCTTCAAAGTGGCCATAGTAACAGACTAGTCCAAATTTTAGACTTTTAGAGCAGCAGTGTTGAAGCGGTTGATGTAAGCTCAGATGAATTTTTCTTTCTTCTGCTTGATATTGATGAGAAAATTCGAGCCTCACCTCTGACATTGGCTGCTGATGAAATAAGCCATGAACTAATGGCTCAACTAATTGAAGGAATAAATGGTATCCAATTTGACATATAATGACGTCTGGCACGTCATGGAGCAGCATTATCATCTGAAAGATTTTGAGATGGTCAATAAGATTCATAGTCCCATCGTAACTTTCAATTTGAAAAAGTTTGAAGTTTGATGGGATGGGCACCTGCATGATCTAGACGATGAATGGTAGGTCGATGTAGATGTCATCATTCCAGGCAGGGGTGGTATGGTGGAGTTTCGCAATCCGCTAGTTTATTTTTGATAGATCATGATACCATTGTTAAAATATCATAATTATCAGTTTAATCCGACTTCTTAAAATAATTAAAAGTACATAGATAGCAGTGAGTCGGATCGAATCTATAGAAAAGGTAGTGTTTTAGAATTGAAATATTTGATTTTATAAAAGAAAAAGATAGATTTTGAAAATAAAATTAAAGTTAGAAATTAAAAGTAAAATTTAAATAATATAAAAAAATAAACTTGGTACTGGGATCTACTATTTAGATCTTAGCATCTACTTACATAAAAATAAGGAACAACTAAAATAAAGTGTAGAAATTAAATTATAATTAAAAATAAAGAGCTGGAATTTAAAGAATAAGAAAAATAAAATTGCATTAATTTAAAGTTCAATTCAAAAATTAAATACATAAATTTAAAAAGAAAAGGAAAAAAAATAAAGAATAGATGTGATCTTGATCTTGGATTATTATCAGCATCAAGATGGTGTAGGATACAACTCTTCTTCGCAGCACCAATTACCTTGAAGCAGCCTCTAACTCAAGTATGGCTCCCACCCTATACCAAAGCTTCTCTCTAATTGAAGATAATGAGTTCTAGAGGCCTGGGATCTTATTTATAGGTGTTGGAGGACTGGAGACTTTTTCTGTAGGCAATGTAGGACTAAGAGCTATTTTAATTATCAAAATAGAAAAAAAAATCTGAGTGAAATTTGGTTTAAAAGGAGTTTTGGATGAATTTTGCTACTCTGGATGAAATTTGACCATCAGATGGGATCAAACGATCCAAAAAATATCAAAAATGGAGGTGTAATAGCTCAGATCAGGTTGGATTAAATTCTGGCCATTGGATGGAGCTTGATGGAGCATTTTTGATCGTCAGATCATGTTAAAAACCATTCTTAAATCCTTTTCCCAGTTGGATTAAACATGGGCTATTAGATCATGCCTGATGATGGAGTTTCCATCATTAGATCGTGCATAAGGAGCTTAATCACCATCGAAAGTTTTGTTGACCATTCGATCATCGCCTGGAATGCATGCAACTGTCCAATTGAAGTCTGGAAGCTGATTAAATTCAAATCAAAGTAAGAAAAATCATTAGCCATCGGATCTTGATCGGCATCAATCTGGATTGTAGGATGGCACAATTTTTGTAGCTGTGGACCGCATAGACCGGCTGCACTACATACCGCAATGAATTAGTGCTTGTCTTTGCCACTTGAAATGACAAAAATATCCCATGAGCCATGATAGATTTTTTATGAACCCCTTAAGGGTCTAGGTCCATCACGTGTTGCTCCGTGATTCGTTGTATTCTACTAAGCTGGCGATTTACGCCTAGTTTTGTGGACCGATTGATCGACTTCTATGTCTGAGTTAGCTTTGATGGCGCACCAGCTTGGCTTGGCTTGCAGAGCCGACTGAGTTATTTTTCTTTTTTATTTTATTTTTTTTTAAAAAAATTATATCTAGTTTATTTTAGCTTCGATTTACTTCAAACTTATTTCATTACGATCAAAAAATGAGCTTTTTTATTGATAATAATATTTTATCTTTTAATTTTTAATTAATAAAAATATTAAAAAATATATATTAATTATTAATTTTTAAAAATAAATATAAATTAATTGATAAATTAATGCTTTTATTGATTAATTTATGGTACTTATCACACCCCCCAACTTAAGCTTTGCTCATTCTTGAGTAAAAAAAATTTTAATTTTAGATATCTTTTAACTTTAGAATTTTGAATTTTACCTAAGCAGTTTTTAAAATGATCATTGATATTCAGTAGAGTATAAGTGAGATATATTATTGGAATATTAATACTTATCAATATAAAAATTAAGTAAAAAATATTAATTTTTTTAAAATTTTTTTCAAATTATCCCTATCTTTATCTCTGAATCATCTAAACTTTCATATGGGCAAGTATATTGCTACTTTCATCCTTCATTTATTGATTTTTTTTATTCACATTGTCCACTTTTTAACATGAATATCATTGCTTACTTAGGCAATGGGATCCGATTATTCAAAGAAAAACCAATGTACTTTTTTTTTTAACATTGTACCACTATTGAGTGTCTTAACCTCTTAAGCTTTCTATTTAATCCATGTAGCAAGTTTTGGACCAATGACTCCAAAATCAGTTGATTTTAGGGCACCAGGTATAAAATACCCCTTGGGCTTACTAGCTCGAATCAAACAGATTACGAGTTAAGACTAGTTTTACAATAAACTTCTTTGCCCTTCCTACCTTTTGATACAAAACTCAATGCTTTCTTAGACAAAGAGGTTTGATTACTCAGTGAGAAGTACTTGAAAACTATTTTATTTTAATTTTTTATATAAAAAATATATAGTTATCCTACACAAGCCCATAAAAAGTAGACTTTTCTTTGATGCTAGTAGAAAAAATTAAAAATGCTCTAAGAAAAATTATTTATGCTCTAGACTTAAGTCTTATTGGATTTTCTTAATACTTTTTCTTAATATCTCATAAATTCTCTGATCTGTGCAATAGTTTTCTTTTAAAAATGCTTAGTTCAACTTGATTCTTTAGCATAATCGGGTGTCTAAATACTAAATACTAACTTTTTCAAGGACTTTGAGAAATTTAAAATTTTATTATTCTCCCTCCCAACTTAATCAACATTGTCCTCAATGGAGAAGAAAAATAAAGAATATAATAAAGAAAAGAAAAGAATACACCTTATTTAGTATGTATTTGTGGTCCCATATATGCCTTTGAAAATTTGGATCTTCCTCCAACTTATTCAACAAGTCCTAAAAAGAAAATTAAAAAAAATTAGGCACAAGAAAATTAAATATTGGGTTGCCTTCCAACAAGCACTAAGTTTACCATCTTCAGTCAGACACAAGGTAGTTTACCTATCCCGTATCAAATATTGAATTAACAAATTTCAATGATTTTGGATTGTCAATATCAGGAAGATAGTTTATGATCCCTTTATTGATATATTCTTTATTAATTATGGGAATATAGTTCTTGACCGTATTCTTAGACCCATGTTTATCAAGAATTTCTCCTATTTGTTCTTCTAGAATGCTCATGAATTAAATTTTTGGGTTAGAAGTTGAGTTTGATGCAATGGATATTGGAAGGGTGACTAAAGGTGGCTTTAGTTCTGGAGGTAAATTAATATGATCTTACTTAAATAACTTCATTGGCTTTTCATTACATGCCTCTTGATTTTTATAAGAAGAATCAGCTTTTAGGGGTGAAGGTAACAAGATTTCAAGTTTATAAGTCTCGAATAAATCATCTGCTCTCTTCTTTCCTTTATCAGTCTCATTGGAACCAACATCAGTACTAATTTTGGGATTAGGTTCTTCTATATGGTTAGCTCAATACTAACCTTTTCTTCTAAATTTTCATCTCGGCTAGCATCAATACTAGCCTCTCTCACCTGATCTTGGTATAGATCCATAAGAATTCTATAACTTTTAAGTTTAGAAACTACTTTGGCATTCTCAAATTGGAGATTCTTAGATGGAATATTGAATTGATAATTTGGTCCAGATGGTTGATGGACAATAGGTGGGTTGTTTATAGGATTTGAAATTGGTAGGTTTGATAGTTGACCTAGTCTCTCCTAGAATTAGACTCAACTAATTATCCTATTTGTGCTTCTAGCCTGATGATAGATTCCTCTTGAGTTAGAATCAGTTGTTGAAGTTGGTTAAATCTATTGTCAACTGGATTAGTCTATTAAGGAGGTCAGTATGATGGCTGATTATAATATGATGGTTGAATGGATTGACTAGGTTGACCTCTATCATAGGCAAAGCTTTGGTATTGGGGCCTATTTTAAAAAATTTATGTAGGTAAAATTTGGGTCTGAGCCTAAGTCTATTGGGATATCCAAGAAAAATTATGGTGGTTGCTCTAATCTAGATTATAAAAAGGATCATTAATCGGCTTGGAGTAGCCTTGAGCATCTTGAACTTGTTCTTGGATAAAAGATGAAAATTATGCAGCCGTTGGACATTCACTAACATGATGGGTTGAGCTAGCACAAATTGAACAAATCTTCTGATAATTAGAAGATGGTGTGAATTGTTCAGGACATTATTGACTTAGGATTTTTGGGCAAGAAAGTTTATTTTATTTATCAAATTTGAATTAGTCTTAGGACTAGATTCTAGATATTTAAATTTATGGATCCCTGCCCAGGTTTGGTAGAAAGATAATGAAGCATGGCTAATTGAGTTTTCACTCAGAATTTCAAACAAAGTATAGGCTTTGTCCTCATTCTTGTTCATGAATGCACCTTTACAGGATGCGTCTACCATTTGTCTGTATTATTCTCCTAACCCTTCATAGAAAGCTTGGATAATTTGCCACTTAGCTAGACCATGGTGTGGACATTTTCTAAGAAGTTTCTTAAATCTCACCCATGACTCGTGAATTTGTTCTCTTGAAAGCTGAGCAAATTCAGTGATAGCTCGCCTCATAATGTTGGTTCAGCCTATGGGATAAAATTTCTTAAGAAATTTACTTTGTAATTCAGCCCAAGTTTTAATTGGTCTTCTTATTGTGTCAAGCTAGTACTTGGCTTTGTCTTTTAAAGAAAAAGATAATAAAATTAGTCTAAGGGCATCATCAGTCAAATTTTGAATCCTCATCGTAGAGCAAATTTCTAAAAACTCATTCAGATGCTTATAAGAATCTTCGTTGGTATTTTCATAGAAGGATGGGAGCATCTAAATTATGGTCGGCTTGATCTCATAGTAGGTAGCATGGATTTTAGGTAATTGGATGCAAGTCGATGGATTATAGGTAGAAAAAATAAAGTATTTCTTCATCTACCTAGGTGGTTCTCTAAAATTTTCAGTCATTTGGTTATTAGGTTTAATATAGTTCAGTCATTCAATTTTTATAATTGGGTTCAACTACGTCAGAAAAAATGATCTCCTACCGTGTATATATTAGTGCAACCCTAATATATGATTCAAAATTTTTTAAATTTTTTATTATTATTTTATATATTTTTATTATTTTATTATTTTATAATTTTTTAAATACTTTTATATTTTTAATTATTTTATTTATTTAATTATTATTTTTAATTTAATTTAATTATTATTTTTAATAATTTTTTAGTTAGTTTAATTTAAATTAAATTAATTTAATTTAATTTTTATTTTATTTTATTTTATTTTTAAAGGAGAAAAGGAGAAGAAAGAAAGAAGAGTTCTAAAGAAGAGGTCCTAAGGAGTCCTAGAGCTAAGAAGAGAGAGAGAGGTATTAGAGTTTAATTAGATTTGATATTGGTTAGCAATTAAGTTAGGCAAACAATCCTGACTAAGGATTGTCCTAGATCTAGACAGCTCCTAACTATCAAGATTACCTTCAAGCCCTCTAAGTGTAGGATCAGCTAATCAACTGGCCAGGTAAGTATAAGATCGGTAGGAGTCCTTCCGTTGCTTATCTTAGACAACAATTATGCTTGACCAGGTAAGCTAACGGAACCAATTAAGTAACCATCTTTTTTTAGGCCCAATCATCCCTGAACCACTTTTCTTAGACACCAGTTAAGTTGACTAACCCTAATCCGATCCAACTTTTAGGTTCCTTATCCTATTCAGCTCGAGTTCCTAGGGTTGATATCTAATTGATTTTAATTTAAAGGCTTAGGTCATTACAGGATGCTGGTTAGTTATTTGTGGGCTAAGAAAGAATGATCAAATCTCCATCTTATTTATTTATTTGGATGTTGCCCTTAAGTTGATTTAATATGAATATGCACAAAAAATTTTCGAGCAAGTGGTTCTATGCAATTTAAACTAGATGCATGCAACTAATTGAAGTTAAGATGCTCACCTTATCTCTAGTGATCATAAAAAAGAAAATAAAAATAAAACTAATATGATGCATGCTCTAAGCAATTAGGGGTTCTAATCTTATCATGAAGCTTTTTAATTAGATTTAAGTAGGTATTTTTTAGATTAATTTAAACATAAGATAAATAATAATAAAAAATCTAGGGTTAGGATTGATCTCACTAAGCAGGATTAGAAGCTTCCTCCTTATCCTAATCATTTTGTTTTCTCTTTTTTTCTTCTCTTTTTTTCTACGAAATAAAGAAGAAAAAGTTAGTAAGCAATATTTATAAAAAATTAAAGAAATTAAAATTTTATTTATAATTATTTATAAAAAAAATCAAAGAAATCAAAAGAAAAAAATTTTAATGCCTTCCCCGGCAATGACACCAAAAATTTGATAGATCGCGATACCATCATTAAAATATTATAATTATCAATTTAATTCAACTTCTTAAAATAATTAAAAGTACATAGATAGCAGTGAGTTAAGTCGAATCCATAGGGAAGGTAGTGTTTTAGATTTGAAATCTTTGAATTTACAAAAGAAAGAGAGAGATTTTGAAAATAAAATTGAAGTCGGAAATTAAAAGTAGAATTGATCTTGGATTGGCATCAGCATGAAGATGGCATAAGAGACAGCTCTTCTTCGCAGCACCAGTTGCTTTGAAGCAGCCTCTAACCCAAGCATAGCTCCCACGCTGTACCAAAGCTTCTCTCTGATCGAAGATAATGAGTTCTAGAGGCTTGGGGTCTTATTTATAGGTGTTGGAGGATTGGAGACTTTTTCTGTAGGCAATGTGAGACTAAGAGCCATTTTAATCATCAAAATAGGAAAAAATCTGAGTGAATTCGGATTAAAAGAGTCCTAGATGAATTCTGCTGCTGTGGATGAAATTTGGCCATCAGATGGGATCAAATGGTCCAAAAAATATCAAAAATGGAGGTGTAATAGCCCAGATTATGTTGGATTAAATTCTGGCCATTGGATGGAGCTTGATGTAGCATTTTTGACTGTTAGATCGTGTCAAAAACTGTTCTCAAATCCTTTTCCCAATTGGATTAAACATGGGCCATTAGATTGCACCTAATGATGGAGTTTCGATCGTTGGATCGCACGTAAGGAGCTTAATCATCGTTAGAAGCTTCGTTGATCGTCCGATCATCGCCCAGAATGCGTGCAGTCGTCCGATTGAAGTCTGGAAGCTGATTAAATTCGAATCAAAGAAGGAAAAACCATTAGCCATCGGATCTTGATGGGCATCAATTTGGATCGTAGGATGGTGCAATTTCTATAGCTGTGGATGGCATAGATCGGCTGCACCACACATCGTAACGAATCAGCGCTTGTCTTTGCCAGACGAAAATATCCTATGAGCCACGATAGATTTTTTATGAACCCCTTAAGGGTCTAGGTCCACCACGTGTCGCTTCATAATTCACCGTATTCTACTGAGCTGGTGGTCTATGCCTAGTTTCGTGGACCGACTGATTGGCTTCTATGGTTGAGTCAGCTTTGATGGCGCACCGACTTGGCTTGCGGAGCTGGCTGAGCCATTTTTTTTTTAAATTTTTTTTATTTTTTTAAAAATTTATATCTAGTCCATTTAGCTTCGATTTGCTTCAAACTTATTTCTTTGTGATCAAGAAAAATAAGCTCATTGATAATAATATTTTATTTTTTAATTTTTATTATTTTTATTTATTTTTTTAATTAATAAAAATATTAATATATATATTGATTATTAATTTTTAAAAATAAACATAAATTAATTGATAAATCAATGCTTTTATTGATAAATTTATGGTACTTATCAATTTTCTAGAGCTTCTGATGAAAGACATCATCTCGATCATGGATCTCAAAGTATAGTAGACTTGATGGAGCTAGGAACTTTCTAGGGGTAGAGTCATGCTCAGAGTAGGGGCTCTCTACTCTCTGCTTTTTCTTATCGAGATTTTCTGGTTGGCTCCTCCAAGTGGGCCTTTTCTACACTGGATCTCAATATTTCGATGATGGCCTTTTTAGTGGTGCTAGTGTCGGAGCCTATTGCATGGCTTGTACAACCTCCATAAGGCCTCTCACTTGCTGTATCAAAAGGTTGAACTGATCCAAATCCATCACCACTATCAGCTGAGAAGGTTGAGGTGTAGGCGATGGGGTCAGAGCTGCTTGATCGATCGATTCTGAGTCAGATCGAGTGGCGGTAGCGATGGATCATCAGGAAGAAGCTCTCCTAAGGGGCATCTTGCTTGAGTAAAAAAAAAAGAAGAAAGCTGCTCGACTGGATACTCTTTTTAGAATAAGAGCTCACTAACCCTTCCTCTAGCGCCAATCTTATTGGTGCAGAAAATAAAATGCCCTTGGAGTTCGCTGGAGGTGGAGATAGGGATCTCACCAGTGAGACCTACAAAACAAAGTTCGGATCAGAGATGGGTAGCTCCAGCATGGACTCTCCGATGGTCAAGTTAATTTTCTGGCTAATAAGAATGGAATACATAGGAAATTAGAATGGAGAAGAGAGCTTCAAGAAGAAGACGTATCTAAAGGATCCTATTTATAGATGAAGACTATAATAGATTGATAGTGATAGCCATAACATAATATTAGAAGACCATTTGTACTACTTAGAGTTTGTTACAAAGAGTATAATATTGTTTGTAGTGACTTGCTGATGGTTGGATATTATTTGTTGAAGCTCGGATGGAAGGTCAAAGGCTTTCGAGCTTAGTAGTGTGCCATTCATGCTGAGATTAAATTATTGGTCATTTAAGGTTGGACCGACTGAGCTTAAAGATCGGTCATTAAGTTGAGGGTGATGGGTTTATAGGTTAGGTTCCACGTTTGAACCTCGATAGGGCTATCTTGAAAGCTTTTGGAAGCTCGATCACCTTCAAGGTCGGTCGATGGTAGGCACAAGTACTCTGGTCTAGAGGGCTTGAGGTTGGAAAGAAATAATGGGTTCTTCAATTAAGACTATGGCTAAGCTATCCTGAGGAAGTTCAGTCAATATCCAAGGTTGGTCTGAAATTAGGATGGAGGAGTACTAAGGTTCAATGCTTGTGAAGTGATTACTGTTAGATATATGTGCCCTAGAAGCCAGAATTGGCTGACACTTGTAATACACTTCTAGGGGCAAAATTATAATTTTGACTATAATTAATGAAATGGGTTATTTTCTATCACACCTGTGTATTTAGTGTCTGTGATACATCCTTTGAGTTAATGGTAATGATAATTCATATTTTCAAGAGTTGAAAATTTAAGACATGAATAATCATTGTTAACTCATAAACAGCTCCCGACCATAGGATCATCACGAGGATGGTGATTGATCCGGAAGGTTGGTGTACGATCGCTTCTCTTTAGTAGATGAGTCTTGAGTCTACGGTGTGGAGACACCGGAGCGAGAGTACAGGTACTCGTTAGAGAACGAGGGCACTGAGCGTGACCACCTCGAGTAGTCATTAGGAAGTCTACCTTCTCGTCAATGACTGACTCGATGCTGCAGTAGTGTGTCTGGTTCTTTGACCTGAGATGCATCGGCAGTTCACCTTGAGGGTGTTATAGTTTGACTACACCATTACTCGGTCTCCTAGCCATATGGAACCCTGAGGTGTATGTTGGCTATGACATGTTCATTGTAGGAACTGGATTGCATCAAGATGGGAATCTATCTACCTCGGTGGTAGAGGAGTAGCCCTATGATGATCATGAGAATCAAGTCCTGAAGCCCATGGCCATGGCAGAGTGAAATAATAGAAAGAGTTTCTATTTAGATTTTCACATTGGACTCGAATCGAATGATTACATCATATGACAGAGACTAGGGTTTGACGAGTTCACCTTAACCCTAATCTGATCGGGGCTCAAGATAGAAGAACTTAATCACACAGGTAGCTGCACCAAGAGGTTCGCATTCAGCTCTGATGGGTTGCCACCATATACTGCTAGGTGTCACTGGTGGATTTTGGGAGCAATTAGAATGATTTAGATGATCGATCATTCTAGCTGTTCGAATCAGAAGAGTTCTGATCCATCGAAAGGAGTTTCGATGATGTCTATGATAGAGATCATGACATATCCCATTACCATACAGAACTGAACCTAACTGGGTCACACAAACAAGGGTTTGAATCTGGTGATCATCAATTGAACTGATCTAGTTCAATTGATCTGAATGAGATTCAATTAGGTTCAAGGAAATCGTGCTAGCACTCGATTGAACCTAACGTTCTTCTTTTACTATCATAAATAAGTTGTCCTGACTGAGCCAAAGGAGTTTGTGCTCAATCAGAGGCCTTCATATGGTCTGACTGGAGGTTGTCCAAGTCAGAATAGGTTGTCTTATTTGTAAGACATTACCTGCCATTTTTGGTCACCTGCCATTTCTTGTTCTTTGACTTTGGTCAAAAGTCTACCTTTGACTGGTCAAACGTTGACCATTTCACCCTTTGACTTTTGACCACATGTCATGCACCTATTGGAGAGCTGGTGGGGGCCTGTCCCCCTGCCAGAACCTGGCAAGGAGAAGGGCGCACGCCAAGGGTGGCGTGAGCCCAAGTAGGAGGCGCCTAGGAGTCCTTGTTGGACAAGGACTCCACCTCCCTTTTGGATTCCAATTCAGAGTTCTACTAAGAATCCAGTTTGACTGGTCTTAGGCACCCTCTAAGGAGGAATCCAGGGGTCTCTATTCCAACCAATCAGATTTAGATCTGATTTCACAAAGGGTTGTGATTGGTTGAGAGGAAGAGGAGTTGGATCACAAGAGGTCTATAAATAAGACCCTGCGCCCAACCCTAATTCCAATGCTATTAGATACGCCCCAAGGCTGCCTCTCCCCTCCTTCTCCATGCCATAGTCTCTTCTCCTCTTGCTCTCCACGTCCAAAAGGTGTTTTGGACTTAGTTTGGTGCGATTCAGATCAAGGAAAGGCGATCAAAAGCAAGAAGGCTGCGCTGCTGCAAAAGGACGACTGCAGATCTTCAAAAGAGTTTTGAAGATCCTCCAGATCAGATCCAGATCTGATTTTTGGAGGTGTGATAGAGAAGAAGAGGATCTCCAGATCCAACCCGAGTGGATACCGGTAGAGGCCAGGCGCTTGCGTGGCTAAGATCCAGAACCTTCCGCTGCAATCAGGATCATCTACAGGGTAATAGGATTACCCAAATCAGGTAAATTGAATTTGATTTAATTTATCTTGTTTTATTTTATTTATTAAAATAATAAGAATCAGATCTGAAACATATCAAGATCTGATTGAGATCAAGAGAAAATTTTTGAAATATATCTCTTGATCTAATCAGATCTGGACGAACCTGGACCGGGAAATCAGGATTTCCCTTCAACTGGTATCAGAGCCATGGTTCTAAATTGTTTAGATCTGATTTTAATTTTATTTTAATTAGAAAATAAAGTGATTTCAGATGTCACATGAGATGTGATCAGATCTGAAATCAAAAAAATTAAAATTAAATGATTTGGATCTAAGAACATGAAGATATGCATGACTAGTTCTAGAATAGAATAGTTCTATAGAATAGTTTTGCATGTCTTTGATTTAATCTGATTAAATCATATTTTAGATCTTCTTATTTACTATTTTTCTGATATTATAAGTGTTATAATAACATCTAAATAAATAGCAAATAAAAATTATTTAATTTTAAATATCATATGAGATATGATTAGATGCATGTCTAGACTAGTTGTAGAATAGTTCTACATAATTGTCTAGATTAGAATTTATTTTGATTAGATCAATTTAAATCTAATTTTTTAGATTATTATGAGATAATTTAGATCTGAAAAACATGCATGATTTGATACATGAGATGTATGCAAAATATGCCATGATTAGATCTAATTTGTATATGAGATATATGATATAGATCTAAAACTATTTTGTAGTATTGCATGTTCCTGATTAAGGCGTTCCTCTTGGCCGTCCGGTCATAAGAACGAAGAAGGGTTTAAAGGCCCTCTCTTCCCATTCGATGGGGTGTTCTTATGATGTGTAGGGGTGCTGCGTGTTCGTCCTTAATCAGAAACCCAAAACTTACTTTCTGCAAAACCCTAGATCCTGAAACCCTAGGATTATTGTGCATATTTTGTTTATGAACCCTACTTAATTAAGAATTAAGATTATGGAATATTAATTAGGTCTAAAATTGAGAATTTTCAGATCTAAGACATATTCATAATACTGGGTTCGGGCTTGGGTAGCTCAATTAGGTCTAAGCGGTTGATCAAACCGAATCAAGAGTTGGTTAGATGGGATCAACAATGCTTAAATTGACCAGCCTAATAGGATTAAGTCTGGGTCAAGATCGAGTCACGATCAAGCAAGACCTAATTAGGCTCAGAGGTTAGAGTCTGGATTGTAGGCTAACCCAATTGGTTCTGACTCAACAATTTGGTGTCTAAGGTAAGTTTGGCACATACGACCGACTGGTTTTTAATTGGAAGCTACTCGACCTGAATGCGTTCTTGTACGAGTTAATGGCATATTCCTTCCACCGGATCTCACTTACCTGGCCATATCTGTTGACACAGTTCTGATCTGAGGTGGTCAATAATCCGAGCTAACCCATGCCACTAGGTTAGTCATAATTGTTATGACTAAGCCAAGTCTAGTTTAATGAGACCTGAATCAATTCTCCCTAAGAAAAGATTAAGTCTGAGGTCTTCCACCATTGTAGATGTGCGGGCCCTTCCCGGGGTTGATTGTTCTCGGCTGGATACAGTGGCTCAGTTGCACCGGGAAGACGCAACCATGTCTATTAGGCATTGGATGCTATGGGCTGGAGGATGAGTTGGGCTCAATATTTCGGATACGGTGAGAGACCTCAATTAGGAACCCAGTCTATGCAAATGGTGGGTCTGACTTAACTAAGGAGTGGATCAATATTTTGGATACGGTGAGATTCATGAATTAGAGACCAAGTTTGGGTGCACCATGATTAGAGAATCATTGAACAAGAGTTGTTCACTCATTGGCTAACCCATCACCAATAACTGTTAGGTGAGGTGATGAGTCAGTTGGTGAGACCGCACCACCCACTAGAAATCATTCAATCATGGAGATTTTTCGCATCTCTACAGAGGGAGTGTAGGGATCCGAGAAAATAGTGGGAGCTAATTTGTTTAAAAATAAAATTCCTAAACAAATTGGTCAAGTCAAAATTACAGTATCTAACTAGAATCTTTGACTCTCTACAGGAAAATGTCTGCGTCCAACCCACTGGCACGTATCCTAGACACACATAGACTGACTGGACCCAATTATAAAGATTGGCTCAGGAACTACAAAATTGTTTTGGGTTCAGAGAAGTTAACACATGTTTTGGACCAGGACCCTCCCACCTTACCAGCTCGTCCATCCACTGAACAGAGAGCGTCTCTGGAAAAATGGATTGACGAAGACAATAAGGCCAGATACTACATGTTGGGCTCGATGTCTGATGAGCTCCAGCGCCAACATGAAGATATCGGGACTGCTCGCCAAATGTTGGCTCACCTGCAGGAGATGTTTGGTGAACAGAGTCGCGCAGCCAAATATCAAGTCACAAAATGACTTTTTAAGGCTAAGATGCGTGATGGGCAGTCAGTCCAAGATCACTGTCTGACAATGATCAAGGACATGGAAGAGCTTGAGAAGCTCGGTGTGAAGTTGGACTTGGATTTGCAGAACGATATTATTCTGCAATCCTTGACTGATGCATATGGGCAATTCATCATGAATTACCACATGCATAAACTTCAAAATTCCTTGGCCGAGTTGATGAATATGCTGGTTACCGCTGAGCTTTCTATGAAAGGTTCTAAAGGCTCAGTTCTTGCTATGGAACGGACTTCTTCCAAAAGAAAGTCTTATGGAAAGAAAAAGAAGTCTGTGAAAAAGCAAAAGGTAGAAGGATCAAAGAAGAAGAAGGCAGAACCGAAGAAGAAGGTCGATGGCAAAGGAAAGTGTTTCCATTGCAACAGCGACGGCCATTGGAAGCGGAACTGCCCTACTTACCTGGCCACCCTAAAGAACAAGAAGGAAGGTCCTTCTGGAGGTATGCTCGTTATTGAGTCTAACCTTACGGTTTCTTCTGCATCCAGTTGGGTGCTTGACTCTGGTTCTAGTGCTCATCTGTGCACTTCTATGCAGGGTCTTGAGGATAGCAGGAGGCTGAGGGATGGAGACATGATCCTACGCGTCGGTAATGGAGCAAGAGTTGCTGCAGTAGCCGTGGGAACATACCCTCTGCGATTACCATCTGGTTTAGACTTAGTTTTAAAAGACTGTTATTATGTGCCTGCAGCTAGCAGGAATTTGATTTCTGTTTCATGCTTAGCACAAGAAGGTTATGTGATCACCTTCTTTAAGGACCATTGTAACATTCTTTATGAAAGAAATAAAATTGCAAATGGTTTCCTTGTTAATGGTCTTTATCAGTTGCATATTGATGTACCTATTTTAACTATCGAGCAAAACGTGAATGCCAAACGACCTAGGGATAGTCCAAACGACAGATATCTATGGCACCTGAGATTAGGTCATATAGCAGAAGATAGGATTAACAAATTGGAGAAAAATGGGCTATTGAGTCCATTGACTTTTGAGTCATATCCAACTTGTGAATCTTGTCTTCAAGGCAAAATGACTAAACTCCCTTTTGTTGGACATGGGGAGAGGGCCACAGATCTCCTTGCCCTAGTACATACTGATGTGTGCGGCCCATTCGATGTGCCGGCTAGAGGCAATTTTGTCTACTTCATTACCTTTACCGATGATCTGTCTAGGTATGGGTATGTGTATCTTATGAGACACAAGTCTGAAGCCTTTTGAAAAGTTCAAAGAATTCAGACATGAAGTAGAAAAACAAACTGGAAAACCCATTAAGGTTCTTCGATCAGATCGAGGAGGTGAATACCTTAGCCGGAGAATTCCTAGACTATCTTAAGGAAAATGGCATAGTCTCTCAATGGACTCCACCAGGAACACCTCAACTCAACGGGGTTTCAGAACGGAGAAATCGGACTCTATTGGATATGGTTCGATCCATGATGAGCTTCACAGACCTCCCAGATTTTCTTTGGGGACATTCATTATTAACTTCAATCTATTTACTGAATAGGGTTCCCTCTAAAACCGTTCCTACCACACCGTATGAGATATGGCACGGTAAGAAACCAAGTCTGAGTCATCTCAGAATTTGGGGTTGTCCGGCTTATGTCAAAAGACAACAAGCGGACAAGTTAGAGTTTAGGTCCTTTAGAGCTCGATTCATAGGATATCCTAAAGAGTCATTAGGATACTATTTCTACATTCCAGAAGACCACAATGTGATTGTGAGTCGACATGCCATATTTCTTGAAAAATAGTTTATTCAAGATAGTGGCATTGGAAAGCAGATTAAGCTTGATGAGAAAGTCTCACAAGCAGAACGAGCTAAGGACCAAGTGGAACCAAATCAGGTTGAGCCAATAAGAACACTACCTCCTCCACCTCGTAGATCGGAAAGAGTTTCCCGTCCCCCTGAAAGATACTTAGGTATTATTTCAGAGGATATAGAGGAAATGTTCCTCATAGGTAATGGTGCTCATGGTGATGATCCCAAAACCTACAACGAGGCGATATCAGATATCGACTCCGAGAAATGGCTTGAGGCAATGAAGTCAGAAATTGACTCGATGCACTCAAACCAAGTCTGGACCTTGGTAGATCCACCAGAAGGTATAGTACCTATTGGGTGTAAATGGATCTTCAAGAGAAAGATTGGTGCAGATGGGAATGTGGAGACATTCAAGGCTAGACTGGTGGCAAAAGGTTATAGTCAACGCGAAGGCATTGACTATCAGGATACCTTTTCCCCGGTAGCTATGCTAAAATCCATCCGCACATTGCTTGCTGTTGCAGCCTATTTCGATTATGAAATATGGCAAATGGACGTGAAAACGGCATTCCTAAATGGATATCTTGAGGAAGATATCTATATGGAACAGCCGCTAGGTTTCACATCCAGTGATACTGATCACAAGGTTTGCAAGCTGCAAAGGTCCATATATGGACTTAAGCAAGCATCTCGGAGCTGGAACACTCGTTTCAATGATGTGATCAAAAAGTTTGGTTTCATCAAAAACGAAGAGGAACCATGTGTTTTCAAAAGGGTCAGTGGGAGCGCTGTTGTCTTCCTCGTATTGTACGTGGATGACATCCTCCTTATTGGGAATGATATTCCCATGTTGACATCAGTCAAGATGTGGTTGTCTAAGGAATTCTCCATGAAAGACCTAGGTGAAGCATCCTTTATTCTAGGAATTAAGGTCTATAGGGATAGACCGAATAGGATGCTAGGACTTTCACAGAAAGATGTACATAGAGGAAGTACTAAAGAGGTTTAGTATGGAAAACTCTAAGAGGGGATTAATACCCTTCAGACATGGTATTCATCTTTCCAAGAAGATGTGCCCCAGCACACCTGAGGAAATAGAACGCATGAGCAAGATCCCTTATGCTTCTGCAATAGGGAGCCTCATGTATGCCATGCTATGTACACGACCTGATATAGCCCATGCTGTGAGTGTCACAAGCAGATATCAGTCAAATCCAGGTGAAGAACACTGGACTTCTGTGAAATGTATCCTTAAGTACTTGAGAAGAACTAAGGATATGATGTTGGTCTTTGGTAACGGAGAACTCCAAGTCCAGGGATACACAGACTCGGACTTCATGTCCGAGTCTGTTTGTGTATAGATGATCGAAAGTCGACATCTGGCAGACTGTTTGTGCTGGAAGAGTTCCAAGCAAACGGTGATACCATCTCATCCGCGATTACCTTGAGAAAGGTTACGTTGAGGTCAAGAGAGTCAACTCCACAGATAATGTGGCAGACCCACTTACAAAGCCGTTGGGCCAGCAGAAGATCGAAGCCCACCTTGAGAAGATGGGACTTAGACTTGTAGCCAATTGGCTTTAGGACAAGTGGGAGATTGTTAGATATATGTGCCCTAGAAGCCAGAATTGGCTGACACTTGTAATACACTTCTAGGGGCAAAATTATAATTTTGACTATAATTAATGAAATGGGTTATTTTCTATCACACCATGTGTATTTAGTGTCTGTGATACATCCTTTGAGTTAATGGTAATGATAATTCATATTTTCAAGAGTTGAAAATTTAAGACATGAATAATCATTATTAACTCATAAACAGCTCCCGACCATAGGATCATCACGAGGATGGTGATTGATCCGGAAGGTTGGTGTACGATCGCTTCTCTTTAGTAGATGAGTCTTGAGTCTACGGTGTGGAGACACCGGAGCGAGAGTACAGGTACTCGTTAGAGAACGAGGGCACTGAGCGTGACCACCTCGAGTAGTCATTAGGAAGTCTACCTTCTCGTCAATGACTGACTCGATGCTGCAGTAGTGTGTCTGGTTCTTTGACCTGAGATGCATCGGCAGTTCACCTTGAGGGTGTTATAGTTTGACTACACCATTACTCGGTCTCCTAGCCATATGGAACCCTGAGGTGTATGTTGGCTATAGCATGTTCATTGTAGGAACTGGATTGCATCAAGATGGGATCTATCTACCTCGGTGGTAGAGGAGTAGCCCTATGATGATCATGAGAATCAAGTCCTGAAGCCCATGGCCATGGCAGAGTGAAATAATAGAAAGAGTTTCTATTTAGATTTTCACATTGGACTCGAATCGAATGATTACATCATATGACAGAGACTAGGGTTTGACGAGTTCACCTTAACCCTAATCTGATCGGGGCTCAAGATAGAAGAACTTAATCACACAGGTAGCTGCACCAAGAGGTTCGCATTCAGCTCTGATGGGTTGCCACCATATACTGCTAGGTGTCACTGGTGGATTTTGGGAGCAATTAGAATGATTTAGATGATCGATCATTCTAGCTGTTCGAATCAGAAGAGTTCTGATCCATCGAAAGGAGTTTCGATGATGTCTATGATAGAGATCATGACATATCCCATTACCATACAGAACTGAACCTAACTGGGTCACACAAACAAGGGTTTGAATCTGGTGATCATCAATTGAACTGATCTAGTTCAATTGATCTGAATGAGATTCAATTAGGTTCAAGGAAATCGTGCTAGCACTCGATTGAACCTAACGTTCTTCTTTTACTATCATAAATAAGTTGTCCTGACTGAGCCAAAGGAGTTTGTGCTCAATCAGAGGCCTTCATATGGTCTGACTGGAGGTTGTCCAAGTCAGAATAGGTTGTCTTATTTGTAAGACATTACCTGCCATTTTTGGTCACCTGCCATTTCTTGTTCTTTGACTTTGGTCAAAAGTCTACCTTTGACTGGTCAAACGTTGACCATTGACCCTTTGACTTTTGACCACATGTCATGCACCTATTGGAGAGCTGGTGGGGGCCTTGTCCCCCTGCCAGAACCTGGCAAGGAGAAGGGCGCACGCCAAGGGTGGCGTGAGCCCAAGTAGGAGGCGCCTAGGAGTCCTTGTTGGACAAGGACTCCACCTCCCTTTTGGATTCCAATCAGAGTTCTACTAAGAATCCAGTTTGACTGGTCTTAGGCGCCCTCTAAGGAGGAATCCAGGGGTCTCTATTCCAACCAATCAGATTTAGATCTGATTTCACAAAGGGTTGTGATTGGTTGAGAGGAAGAGGAGTTGGATCACAAGAGGTCTATAAATAAGACCCTGCGCCCAACCCTAATTCCAATGCTATTAGATACGCCCCAAGGCTGCCTCTCCCCTCCTTCTCCATGCCATAGTCTCTTCTCCTCTTGCTCTCCACGTCCAAAAGGTGTTTTGGACTTAGTTTGGTGCGATTCAGATCAAGGAAAGGCGATCAAAAGCAAGAAGGCTGCGCTGCTGCAAAAGGACGACTGCAGATCTTCAAAAGAGTTTTGAAGATCCTCCAGATCAGATCCAGATCTGATTTTTGGAGGTGTGATAGAGAAGAAGAGGATCTCCAGATCCAACCCGAGTGGATACCGGTAGAGGCCAGGCGCTTGCGTGGCTAAGATCCAGAACCTTCCGCTGCAATCAGGATCATCTACAGGGTAATAGGATTACCCAAACTAGGTAAATTGAATTTGATTTAATTTATCTTGTTTTATTTTATTTATTAAAATAATAAGAATCAGATCTGAAACATATCAAGATCTGATTGAGATCAAGAGAAAATTTTGAAATATATCTCTTGATCTAATCAGATCTGGACGAACCTGGACTGAAAAATCAGGATTTCTCTTCAATTACTACTTATCTCAAGTTGAAGATTGGACTCATACCGATGATGAGGTCCTTTTATTGACTCAAGTTCATCTAGCTGAGATCCTTAATGTAGTCCTAGTAAGATCTACTGTCCACAGGATGAAGTAGAGGAGCTTAGCCAACACATAAGATTAAGCATTGGCAGAGGTTATTGTCATTTTTGGAATGAGCTACCTTTGGTTGAAGTTTTGGGCTTGGTCATATTTTGGAAGGTCGATCTTCTAGAATTCATTTGGACTAGGAGATCAACTTGAGTGAAGTTCAGACCTAATCATCGCGACTCTAGATGGCACTGTGCCGAGGTTAGACTTCCGATTGGACTTCGACGGAAGCCATTTTACCCCCAACAGGACCCAAGCTTTCTTATATCCTCTTTGATTAGCTACAATGGTTTCTTTTGGAACCTACACTTTTTAAATCTGATTTGGTCTTAATTTTTTGAAGTAACAAGTATAGGCTTTGCATCTAGATTTTCCACAGCAAAGCTAAGTGATGTTTGGAAAAGCATTGGATGAAGATTTTATAAAGAAAATTTTCAAAATTTCTTTTTCTTGTGAGGGTTAAAATCAAGACAAGTTTTGTTGTAAATGGCTCTTTAGTTGTTCAAAATTATTTGAAGTTTTTTAGAATTAAGGATAAATTTGTCTATAATTGATTTGAGTTTATCAACTTCTTTCGTTAAACATTGACTTTCTAGAAACAAGGATTTTTTATCTTTCAAAAATTTTTCTTTTTCTTTAGTTAATTCTTGGTTTGTTCTTTTTAGCTCTTAATTCTTTAGACCAAACTTCTTTAATTTATCTAACAAGTCAAAGAAGACATCTTGAAGCTCATCAAAAGTAAAATTAAATTTGAGTGTAGATGTTATCTCCTACTCATGTGTCATAAGGTATAGATTTACTACTTCTTAAGGCTTCTCATCTAAGCTCGAGTCTTCACTGTTACTTCAAGTTACCACTATAGCTTTCTTCTTGAATTTCATAGAGGGTTTTATGAAAAAGGACATATAGCCTTGAAGTGTCCGAGTTTTTTGCACTCATTGCACACAGGCTTCTCCCTCTCCTTCTCTTTTTCCTTACTTGGTTCACCTTTCATGAATGGCTTTTTCTTAAAGCTCTCTCTTTTTTCTCATAAATTTTTTGAATATTTGAGTAATCAATGCCATACCTTTATCTTTATCTCTTTCTTCTAATCCCTCTCTTCTAGTTTCTTTACAATGGCCTTGGGGGCTATAATTTTCTTTTTTTACTTCCTCCTTGTTGCTTTACTTTATGGTGGGTCATAAGTGAGCCAACAAATTCTTTTGATAGTAGCAAGTTAAAGTCTTTAATTTCTTGTATTGCAATGATTTTTGCTTCCTATGCCCTTGGTAGTAACCTGAGATTTTTGTAAACAAGCTCACTATTATTACAAGATTTTCCTAAACTTTTGAAAATATTTATAATATCAATAAATCTAGTAAATATTTTAGTAATGGACTCATTTTGTTCCATCTTAAATAGCTTATAATTATGAATAAGCATATTTATCTTGAATTCTTTTAATTGGCTAGTACTTTCATGGGGAACTTCTAATCTATCCCATATATTTTAGCAAAAATATATATATATAAATTCTACCAAACTCATTTGTATCAAGAAAATAATATAGAATGTTCATGGTCTTTATATTGAGCTAGGCTATCTTCTTATCTAAGTCATTCCAATTCTTTTCAGATTTAGGAGTGATAATGCCATCTATGATGGTAGTAGATGTGTATGGGTCATTGATTATGATACTCTATAAGTCATAATTAAGTACTCAAATAAAAATATACATGCATACTTTTGAATAAGTATAATTTGTACTATTAAGTGCGGAGGTCGGTTGGCAGATTACCCTTCAGTAAGAAATAATCCCATTTATGCTACCATCCAATCTTTGACTCTTGATCATTGGAACAATGGAGGTTGAGTATCAAGGCTTCGATACCATTAGTTGTCCACATAGACAACCCAAGGGAGGATGACTTAGATTTTTTAAGAATTAAAGCAAGCATGTGCTCATTGAAAATATGCCAATTGAATGCACAAAAGAAATAATAAATTAAAAACTATAAGTATGCAAAAATAAATGAAAGCAAGATGGAAAATTGCAAAATCATATGTAAATATAAAATTTTTATAGTAGTTCGGTGCCAAGTCAGCACCTATATCCACTCCTAGAGTCCTTTCTTAGATATTCCACTACAATCTCTTTAAGATTATAGCACGATTATTTTACTTGGGCTCACAATCAAGCCCAGTTGATTTTGTTAATGAAAATCATTAAAAATTACTCCTTAAGCCACTTTTAGACTTATACAATTAATACAATTCAATTTAAGGCTAGGCCTTTCCCTCAAATTACTATCCCAAATGTAACTTGTTACACCAAAAGGTAAGAGTGAATCAAGAACCACAAGAAAAAGCTCTGAAAGAGTAAATGGAAGAAGTTGTTGAACCTCCAGAGAATGTCGTTAAGGAGGATTAACAATTAATATGCTTTTTTTCTTCTTTGAACCCTCTAAAAACTCAAGAGTATGGTAGTTGGGAAGTAATTACACTCTCTCGAATGAACACTTGATATATCTTGGATTTTTTTTTCCTTATCCTTTATATTCTTCAATATGTTTGGTATGCATTTAAGGCTCTTAGAAGATCCAAAAATAGATTTTTATCTATTGGAAAGCTAAAAGTTGCCATTGAAGAGTTTTACACAATTCTATAGCTTCTATAGAACTAGTCATTGGAATTGTCAAATACAGTGGAGTCGACTCGGATCAATTTGGATCGACTCAAAGTTAACCTAGACTTGACTTGAATTAACTTGAAGTCAACCTGAGAACTGATCAATTTTTGCATCTCTCTGTCTTTTCTGAGAGTGTTGACTCGAGCTAACTTGGGGTTAACGTGAAGTTGACTTGGGGTCTACTCGAAGTTTGAAAGAGTCAGCTCAAAAATAGATTGAAAAATATAGCTTTCTATTTTGCCCTAAGAGAGTCAACTTGCAGAAACTTGGGATAAACTCGTATTCATGTGCTTCTTGAAATTTTGTATATTAGAGTCATCTATTTAAAATTTATACTACTACAAAAAAGGGCTACGACAGCGATTCGTAACCACTGCCATAGCCAAAAAATTACTGCCATAGGCTATGGCAGCGATTTTCTAACCGCTGCCACTACGGCCATCATCGTAGCTCTATGGCAGTGGTTGTTGTAGCGGTTATTTAAACCACTGTCATAAATGGTCTATTATAACGGTTTATAAATCGCTACAATATATCAACCTATAGCAACGGTTATGTAACCGCTGCCATAGTTAATCTATGGCAGCGGTTACATAACTGCTGCTATAGATAATCTATAGCAACGATTTCTTAACCGCTGTCATAGATTACACCATTTGCACTAGAGACCTATGGCAACGATTGGCATGGATATGATAGTGATTTTATAACTACTACCGTAGATCTTGAATAATTAAAAAAATAAAATTTTTATTTTTTTATATATTTTATCTGATAAATATAGATATATAACATAAGAAAATATAATAAACATAAAAATTATTCTAAAATACTAAAATTTTATTATCAAATAAAATTTATTATAATATTTTTTTAAAAAAATAAAATACATCAAAAGTCTCTTAAATCTACATCATCATCGTCATCACCAAGAGTCGGAGCCAGAGCTGGAGCTAGAGCCAGAGCTAAAGCTGGAGCTGGAATGTAGGCCAATATATCCTCGAAGCCCGTGACTTCAAAATGCATGCTGAGCGTCGACATCATGTCTCTCACAATGCTCTCCAGATGAGATGCACACTCCTCAGCTCGATCTGCCCACATCGCAGCATGATTTGCCCATGCCAATGCCTCCTCAAGCTCCTCTTGACTGACGATATTGAAAGTTTATGAGGAGACCCTCGCCTCAGACCAATAGCTCATCGACATGTATTTGGGTCTATATCGGATCCTCCTAGAGTGCTCAGGCCCCAAGACTTAAGACAGATGGTCATGGAGCCCAGAGGTATCCGAGCCCTCGCTCGCGAGTGCATCTAACTGATTCTATAATTATAAATTAAAATAAAATTTTATAAGAAATGCTATAATACTAATCATATATACTAATATATTTAATACTTACAAAAATATGTCCGATCGCGGTGTTTATCGGCCTGCCCATCTTGTCCGTGTGGCTGGATCGAAAGATCTCGCTACGGCTAGGCATCACTCCATCTCTCATCAGCTATAACAAAGAGTAAATTTATCAAAAAAATGATAAAAATATGAATTTAATTTATCTAGTAAGATTTAGAATTAATTACCTCTCTATGCACATGACTGGCCATAGACTCGCGGTCTAGAGTGTGAGTATACTTCTGGACTGCACGATTCTCTCGATTTTGATGGAAGATAGCCTAACAAGTATTCAAATAAATAATAAATATTTAAAAAATATTTAAATAAAATTTTAAGCGTATTGAAAAATTTAAAAGTTAGAAATTTTACCTCAAACTTCTGGCTCCTCCAGTGTCTAACCATCTTCTCCCACTAACTCGGAGGATAGTCTTGTATCCAAGAAACAAGCTCTTTCGGAGTGTTTCGTCGGTGCTCGAGCCATCCTCTGTGGAGCTTGACCTTGTAACCCCAGTACAACTCCCCAATCTTCTTTAGTTGGGTATCTCGAGCCCTCTCGTGATCAAAAAAGTCATACCTCTTCTGCACAAATTTATCAAAAATTAATTACAAAATTATTCTAATCAAACATATATAGTGTAAACATATAAAATGCATAAATATAACTAAAATACACATACTTACCCATATCTTCTCCCATACCCGGTCCCTGACGGTAGCATCCATCAAATGCTAGTCTTTAAGCTCTACGGGAATGATGTCCGACCACCTCATAAGCACTCCAAAAAAGGAATGCATCTCCCACATGGTCTTCCCTACCAACCTCCCCTCCACATCGTAATAGACCATCATCTGATGCTGGCGGTTCCACACGTGTGCCGTACATATGGGATTACGAAATGTCTGACTGGATGATGCACCTATAATGCAAATATGTTATGCAAATATATAAGTATACAAATACTATATAAAAAATAAAGTTATGCTAATATAATAAAAATGTACACTCAGATGCCTGCATAGTAGCATGTGCCTTAGATATGGGCGATGGTAAAGGCTCAGCTGCCAGTGGAGTAGATATCATCGATGGAGTAGATGTTGTCGGTAGAGTAGATGCCAGTGGTGGAGGTCCTTGAGCAGTCGATGCCAAGGTGGATGGAGTATGCTTAGACTGCTCCTGAAATGCTGAACTGTGCATAACTCGTCGAAGGGCAGGGTAAAAGCTAGATGGTGTTTCGGTGCCATCGTGACCTGCAATGTTAATGAACATTAATCAATATAACATGTTGAACAATAATATTAGTATAGCATCAATAAATAGTCTCTAATATGTACACTAATCAATTGATGGGTCTATCATTATGCAATGCAATAAACAAAAGCAACATGATATAAATATTCAAAAAATATTATGCAATAAATTTTACAACATGAATTATATTTATAAATAATTAAGGATGAGTAACAGTCATAGAACCGATCTCTTATGTGAACCTTAGTGTTAATCTAAAAACCTGAAAGAAGAACAAAGTAGATGATGGTAGTACATTAGGGCTTAAAGTTGGAATCTTAGAGAGACATATCAAATTCTATTCTCTCGAAAGTCGAGCCAGCTCCATGCTTGAGACATCCGACTAGGGTCCTCCCCCAGTCGGCTCAACCACGACCCAAGTCAGCTCGACTGCGTATTCGAGTCGGCTCGACTGTGTGCCATCCCCTTGATCACTCCCTCTCTCGATCTCTCTCATCGACGATGGTGGCGAGGCCAAACCCCTCTCTTCCAGCTTTTCCATCTCTTGATCTTCCTCTCTCCCTCTCTCCATCTCCCTCATCGGCAAAGCCGAACCCCATCCCTCCCTCTCTCACTCTTTCGATCTCCCTCGTCGGCAAGGCCGGACCCTATCCCTCCCAGTGATGCCAGCGAGGCCGGACCCCCTCCCTCCCTCTCTCACTCTCTCGATCTCCCACTCTCCCTCTCTCGCTCTCTCGATCTCCCTCGTCGGCAAGACTGGACCCCCTCCCTCTCAATGATGGTGGCGAGGCCGGACCCCCTCTCTCCTAATGATGGCGATGAGGTTGGATCCCTTCCTTCCTCTCTCAATATAGATCCATCGGATATTCGAGTTTGGATTCGGTATCAGTAATTAAAATTAGATCCAAATCTGAATATCCAGGTTTCAATCCAAATCCAATTCATTGATAGATCTAGTCCACAGCCGCCGACATGGCACGACCCAAGGCTACCACCATGGCATGGCCCAAAAACTATGACATGCAGATAATTATAATATTTATAATAAATATTTATAATATTTATTATAAATATTTTATAAATTATTATAAATATATATAATTAATAAATAATACTATAAAATTAAAAAAAATTATACCTATGGCTATAGAGAGCGGGTTGCATCGAAAGCTCCGAGGGTTGCCAGCGATAATGCTAAAAGAGGATAATGGCACTAGAGGTAACCTGCAAAATGAAAGCAAGATAGTGAGATAGAGAAGAGAGAAAAAGAGGAAAGAGAGAGAGTAGGGGCGGCTGGGGTTGGGGGGCTAGGGGAGGGGGGCACAGTGACGAGGAGGTCGAAGGAGGCTTCGCACTCGATCGAAAGAGGGTCAGAATGGTGGTGGTGGGGGGGTGGGGTTTCGTGGGTGTCGAAGGAGGGTGGAAGGGGGCTCGCTGGAAGGGGGTTTGGTTTCGCACCGGGGTTGGAGGAGGATAGAGTGTGGAGGAGGAATTTCACGAGGGGCTGGCGGAGGGTCGAGGGTGGATGGGGGATCGTCGGAGGGGGATTTCATAGAGGGCCGAGGGAGGGTTGGATGGGGGTTCACCGGAGGGGGGTTTGTTGGGGATTGAGGGAGGGTTGGATGGGGGGTGGGGTTTCATGGGGGGCCCGAGCGAGGGTGGAGGGGGGGTTCACCGAAGGGGAGGTTTTTTTACGGGGGATGAGGGAGGGTCGGATGGGGGTTCACCGAAGGGGGGGTTTCATTGGGGACCGAGGAGGTCGGATGGAGGGGTGGGGGGCGACTGGGGGTGGCGGGTGGCGGGGAGGGGCGGTCGGGGATGGGGAGCCGGAGGGGGAGGGGAAGGAGGGGTAATGCCGGTCGAGGGGGAAGGAGGGGAGATGCTGGTCAGAGGGGAGGAGGGGCGACACTGGCTAGGGGGAGGAGCCTCACTGACGATGAAGAGGAGGGGGAGAGAGAGAGAGAGATCAAGCGTGCATGAAAGGGAAGAAAAAATTTGGAGATTTTTAACCTAACCTACGGCAGCGGTTATCGAACTGCTACCATAGATCTACGGCTGCGGTTATTGAATCACTACCATAGATCTACGATAGTGATTATCAAAAATAGCTGCCATAGATCTATGGCAGCGGTTCTATAACTGCTGCTATAGATCTATGGTAGCAGTTTTTGATAACCGCTGCCATAGGTTGGAAATATTTTTTTCTTAATTTTTTTCTAAATATTATATAATTTTAAAATTTAATATCCATCTTCATCATTTATTATCTAAATAATTATCATTAGAATGTTATCGCAAAAGATCGCCTCGATCCGATGGCCCTAGCTTTATCGATCAAAAAAATTTGATTTCAACGATCACGAATGATGATGCAATGATCTGATAGATGGAGACCTCTGATGGATTCAAAAAATTGCAATGATGATCTCGATGATATTTGTAGCATACTATCAAAGTTTCACTTCAATCGGATATCGTTATCATGGTCAATTTAGTACGGAATGATTTCGATCGTTAAATTAGAAATAAGCGATCAAAGGGTTAAACAACATCTGATTATGAGATAATTTTTTAGTTAAATAATTTTTATTATAATTTTAAATATTTTATATAGTGATGATAGTAAAATTTAAATCATTTTTGTATAAACTATTCATGTTAAGCAGATATTGCAAAAGTACGAGCATAACAACCAGTGAAGTTTCAGAATGGTTATAAAGAGATGTATAGTTTTAGATCATTCTTCATCTCAAGAGTTGAATTTTATAATCACCATCATAAAAAATGATTAAAGTAGTAGCCAAGATCCTTTATAAAAAAAATTATCTCATAATCGGACACCATTTGATCCTTTGATCATTCGTTTATCATTTAACGGCCAAAACTGACCTATACTAAATTGATCAAGATAACGATATCCGATTGAAGTGAAACTTTGATAGTACGCTATAAATATCATCAAAATCATCATTGTAGGTTTTTGGATCCATCAAAAATCTTCATTTATCAGATCATCGCATCGTCGTTCGTGGTCATCGAAATCAAATTTTTCTGATCGACGAAGCTAGGGTCATCAGATCGAGGCATTCTTTTGCGACGACACTCTAATGATAATTATTTAGATAATGAATGATAAAGATGAATATTAAATTTTAAAATTATATAATATTTAAAAAAAAATATATATATATATGATAGCGATTACAATTAACCGCTGCCATAAATCAGATTATAGCAGCAGTTTCTACTAACCACTGCTATAGGTCCAACTTATGGCAGTGATTATAATGAACTACTGCTATAGATCGACCTATGGCAGCAGTTTTTTATAACTGCTGCTATAGATCTGACCTATGGCAATGATTTTCTGTAACCACTGCTATAAGTCGGACCTATAGCAGCGGTTACAAAAATCGCTGCCATAGGTCCGACCTATAACAGTGGTTACAAAAACCATTGCCATAGGTCCGACTTATAGCAGCAGTTAACGAAAATCGCTGCTGCAGCTATGGTAGCGGTTTCGAAAATCGCTACCATAGTAAGCACTATTTTTGTAATAGTGTTAGGATCGAATCTTTACTTTGACCATCACTTTTCTCATAATGTAGCTTTTGAAGCTTATTTTTCTTGGCCTTAAAATTTTTCTATTTGCTTTGGCTTCCTTGAATCAATTTAGCCTCTTGAAAAACTTTCTCAAATACCTCAACAAACCATTAATTCAATAATATACTTAATTATTTTATATTTATCAAAATTATTCCTTGGGTCAATACTTGTTCTCTAGTGCTTTAAGAATTAAGGTCATGAAGGATTTGGAAATTCATGCAAGAATGAAAGAGGTTTTATAACCTGGATGAGTGTTGAGAGAGAGGATCGAGGTAGAGAGGATATGATGATTTGGTTTACATCTTTGAAGATTCAGGAAAACAAGAAAACAATAGAGAAATGAAAGAGGGTTAATGACTTCATCTTGTCAGGCATTAAGTGTGAGCGGTGTTAGATAGCTAAGCCAACTTTGAAGTGATTATGTTGGGTATTGATGAAGCTATAAGATTAAGATCCAAAGATTAAATAAGCATGATAAACTTTAGATCTTCATTATGTAAATGAATCGATATAATATAGTATATAATAATAATAATTATTTATATATTTTATGTAAAAGAATATATTATTAACTATCATTCATGCAATGACCTATGTTAAGCCAAACATGTGTTGGATAAATCTATTCTCTATTAGTTCATTTCAAGCTTGGCATTGTTATTCATTTCTATGCTAAATGAGTTGGCCAAATGTGAGATTAATTTTGAGCCAAACATAAGTGAAGCATCTCATTCTATTAATGATCCTATATTCAAGTGCATGATAAAAAGTGAGAGTGCATGATATCTATTTATGAAAATAATAGAATAATTTAATTAGAAATGTTTTTAGCTACCTTATTGCCTTTTCATGGATATTGTGTGGACCAAATTAAAATGTTTCCGTAGCATTGCATGATAGAAATTTCCTATTTTAGGTCAAAAGTTTTGTAATATTTGTCCAATACTACTATTTATAATTTGCATACCTATATTGTTATAAAATGTAAATTTTGATGCTATGTTTATATGTGAGTTGTTTCTATCTATCTATTTTCCTCATTATTTTTTTTTTACGTTGCTCCCCTATTTTAAATTTTAGCTACAAGATCAAAATTTAGGATCCTTGTTCTAACATTTGTTCATTATTTAGTTATATATATTTTTAATAAATTATAAAAATGCCCCTTAGATCAGGGGTAAATTATACTTACATTGATATATAGTTTACACAACCTATGCTTATCCCCCTGAGATTTATTTTTATCCAACACTTTAACTTATAATTTAATAAAATATTAGTCAAATCATTAATTTTAAATGAAATCCAAATATCACATCAAAAGAATTTAGAAATGATGAAAATAATCTTAAGTAACATAAGGATATAATGAAATATGTGCATCCTCCTTCCCAACCTTAGGTAGTTTCAACTTTTCATATAAGGTAAACAATTTCATTAGTGTGTTAGTTTAACTAGATAAAAGTAAATGTTTTACAAACCATTAAGAGTCAATGTAATAAAAGTAAGCATAAAAATGGTTTTTGTAATATACTTTAATTTTTTTACTAAAAATAAAATGAAAGTTCAAAGATTTGATTCCTTCATTCAATATTTTATTGATTATTTATTTATACCTTTTGGTAAAAACTATTTTTTTTATATTTTTTATAAAAGTAAAATAATATATGCATCATATGTTCTACATGAAAAAGAAAATACAGATTTTCTGAATCAGGTTCGTTCAGATCTGATTGGATTAAGAGAGATATTTCAAAAAAAAAAAATTTGAATCTAGATCAGATCTAAGATATTTCAGATCTAATTTTATAAATTTAATAAATAAAAATAAAAAATAAATTAAATCTAATTTAATTTTGTATCCTATTATTGGGTAATCGGATTATCCTGTGATGATCCTGCTGATTGCTTGAAGTTCTAGATCTAGCCACGCAAATGCCTGGCCTCTACCGGTATCCACTCGGACTGGATCTGAAGATCTTCTTCTTCTTTATTATCTCTCCAAATATTAGATCTAGATCTGATTTGGAGGATCTTCAAAACTTCTTTTGAAGATCTGGAATCGTCTCTTGCAGCAGTGCTGCCTTCTTCCTTTTTCATCACCTTTTTCTTGCCTGGATCGCACCAAGTTGGAGCCCAAATCTCCTTAGGCATGGAGTGGAGAGAGGGGACCTGAAGATGGCATGGAGGAGGGAGAGGGGTAACCTTATGGTGTGGGCTATGGGTGATTCTCTTCAAAGCTAGCCGTAGATAGGATTTTTATAGACCCTGTTGCGCCATGCAGTAACACATCATCCTGGCCAATCATGTCGCTTCGTGCAATCAGATCTAAATTTGATTGGTAGGATGACATCATCTGATCTAATCAGATAAGAGCCCCTTTAAATCATCCTTAGGTGGCACCAAGATTGATCAAAGTAGAGTCCCTTGGCGCCTCCTAAGTTGAACCTAAGAAGCAACCTGGAGTCCCATCTGTATGGGACTCCAGGCATCCCTATACTTGGGCACACGCCTCCCTAGACATGCACCCCCTTCTTTCCATTTTCTAGCAAGGGGACAAGCCCCTATCTGCTCTCCTATGGGTGTATGACACATGGGCAGATGTCTAAGTGTCAAAGGTCAACATTTGACCAAATCAAAAGACAAGAATTAGCGGGTGATGGAAAATGGCAGATGTTGTCTTCAATTTATCTCATAAATTAAGACAATCTTTTTCTGATCTAGACAAGCTCTAGTCAGACCAAGTAAAGGTACTTGAGTAAACACAAACATATTTGGCTCAGTTGAGACAACTTTTAATGATAATTGAATGAGAACATTAGGCTCAATCATGTGCTAGCACGATCTCTTTGAACCCAATTGAATCTAATTCAAATCAATTGAATTGGATTAGTCCAATTGATGATATCCAGATCTAAACCTTTATTTGTATGACCTAGTTAGGTTTAGTTCTATATGGTAATGGGCTATGTGATGATCTTTATCATCATCATCATCGAAATACCTTTCGATGGATCAGAACTCTTCTGATTCATACAACTAGAATGATCGATCATTCAAATCATTTTAATTGCTCCCAAAATCCACCGGTGACACCTAGCATTATATGGTGGCAACCCATTAGAATTAAAAATGAACCTCTCAGTGTAGCTACCTATGTGATTAAGTTCTTCTATCTTGAGCTCCGATCAGATTAGGATTAAGGTGAACTCGTCAAACCCTAATTTCTGTCATATGAAAGTCCAATGTGAAAACCTTAATAGAAACTCTTTCTATTATTTCACTCTGCCATGACCATGGGCTTATGAACTTGATTCTCATGATCATCATAGGACTGCTCCTCATCTACCGAGGTAGATAGATTCCCTCTTGGTGTAATCCAATTCCTATAATGAACATACTATAGCCAACATATACCTCAGGATTTTGAATGGCTAGGAGACCGAGTCATGGTGTAGTCAAACTATAACACCCTCAAGGTGAATTGCCGATGCACCTCAGGTCAAAGAACCAGACATACTACTGCAGCTTCAAGTTAGTCATTGACGAGAAGGTAGACTTCCTCATGACTGCTCGAGGTGGTCACGCTCAGTGCCCTCATTCTCTAATGAGTACCTGTACTCTCGCTCCGATGTCTCTACACCATAGATTCAAGAATCATCTACTATAAAGAAGTGATTGTATACCAACCTTCTGGATCAATCACTATCCTCATGATGATCTTACGGTCGAAAGTATTTTTATGAGTTAATAATGAAAATTCATGTCTTAAATTTTTAACTCTTGAAAATAAGAATTATCATTACCATTAACTCAAGGGTTGTATCACAGACACTAAATACATATTTATGATAGAAAATAATTCATTTTATTATTTATAATCAAAATTATAATTTTGCCCCTAGAAGTATATTACAAGTGTCAGCCAATTCTGGCTTCTAGGGTACACATATCTAACAAACTTTCACTTGACCTAAAGCCAATTGGCTATAAATCTAAGTCTCATCTTCTCAAGGTGGGCTTTGATCTTCTACTAGCCCAACGGCTTTGCGAGTGGGTCCACCGCATTATCTGCGGAGTCGACTCTCTTGACCTCGACGTAACCCTTCTCGAGGTAATCATGGATAAGATAGTATCACCGTTCGATCTGCTTGAATTTCTGATGAGACCTTAGCTTCTTAGCAAGGGCTATGATGCCATTATTATCGCAGTACAGAGAAATGGCATCTGATGGCATCACTCCGATCTCTGCGGCAAACTCTTGTATCAGAATGCCTCCTTCGTAGCTTCTGACGTAGCAATGTATTCTGCTTCCATGGTGGAATCTATTATCACTATCTTCTTGAAACTTTTTCAACTGATAGCTCCACCATTACGCATAAATAGACTCTCAGATATCGACTTTCGATCATCTACATCGAACATAAAATCCGAGCCTGTATATCCCTGGACTTGGAGTTCTCCATTACCAAAAACCAACAACATATCCTTAGTTCTTCTCAAGTACTTAAGGATACATTTTACAGAAGTCCAGTGTTCTTCTCCTAGATTCAATTGATATCTACTCGTGACACTCACAGCATGGGCTCCCTATTGCTGAAGTATAAGGGATCTTGCTCATACATTCTATTTCCTTAGATGTGCTAGGATACATCTTCTTGGAAAGATGAATGCCATATATGAAGGGTACCAAACTTCTCTTGGAGTTTTTCATGCTAAACCTCTTTAGCACTTCCTCTATGTATATCTTCTATGAAAGTCCTAGCATTCTATTCGATCTATCTCTATAGACCTTAATTCCTAAAATAAATGATGCTTCTCCTAGGTCTTTCATGGAGAATTTTTTAGATAACCATATTTTAACTATGGTCAACATGGAAATATCATTCCCAATAAGGAGGATATCATCCACATACAATACGAGAAAGACAATAGCACTTCCACTGACCTTTTTGAAGACACATGGTTCCTCCTCATTCTTGATGAAACCAAATAATTTGATCACATCATTAAAATGAGTATTCCAGCTCCGAGATACTTGCTTAAGTCCATATATGGATCTTTGTAGCTTGCATACCTTTTGATCAGCATCACTTGATGTGAAACCTAGCGGTTGTTCCATATAGATATCTTCCTCAAGATATCCATTTAAAAATGCCATTTTCTTATCCATTTGCCATATTTCATAACCAAAATAGGCTGCAATAGCAAGCAATGTGCGGATGGATTTAAGCATAGCTACTGACGAAAAGGTATCCTGATAGTCAATGCCTTCGTACTGATTATAACCTTTTGCCACTAATCTAGCTTTGAATGTCTCCATATTTCCATTTACACCAATCTTTTTCTTGTAGATCCATTTACACTCAATAGGTACTATAGCTTCTGGTGGATCTACCAAGGTCCAGACTTGGTTTGAGTGCATCGAGTCAATTTCTGACTTCATTGCTTCTAACCATTTCTCGGAGTCGATATCCAATATTGCCTCATTATAGGTTTTGGGATCATCACCATGAATCCCATTACCCACGAGGAATATTTTCTTTGTTTCCTCTGAAATAGTACCTAAGTACCTCTCAAGAAGATGGAGAACCCTTTTCGATCTACAAGAAGGAGGAGGTAGTGATTGTATTGGCTCAACCTGATTTGGTTCCATTTGGTCCTTAGCTCGTTGCTCTTGTGAGACTTTCTCCTCGAGCTTGATCTATTTTTCAATACCACTATCTTGGATAAACTATTTTTCAAGAAAGATGGCATGTTGACTCACAATCACATTATGATCTTTTGGAATGTAGAAATAATATCCTAATAACTCTTTAGGATATCCTATAAATTAAGCTCTAAAGGACCTAAAGTCTAACTTATCCACTTATTATTTTTTGACATGGACAACCCCAAATTCTGAGATGACTCAAACTTAGTTTCTTACCATACCATATCTCATACGGTATGGTAGGAACGATTTTAGAAGGAATCCTATTTAGTAAGTATATTACAGTTAACAAACTGTGACCCCAAAGAAAATTAGAAAGGTCTGTGAAGCTCATCATGGATCTGACCATATCTAATAGGATCTGGTTCCTCCATTCTAAAATCCCATTGAGTTGAGGTATTCCAGGTGGAGTCCATTGAGAGACTATGTCATTTTTCTTGAGATAGTCCAAGAATTCCCAACTAAGATATTCACCTCCTCGATCTGATCGAAGAACCTTAATGGATTTTCCATTTTACTTTTCTACTTCATGTCTGAATTTCTTGAACTTTTCAAAAGCTTCAGACTTATGTCTCATAAGATACACATACCCATACCTAGATAAATCATTGATAAAGGTTATGAAGTAGATAAAGTTATCTCTAGCCTGCACATCAAATGGGCCGCATACATCAGTATGTACTAGGACAAGAAGATCCATGGCCTTTTTCCCATGTCCTATAAAAGGAAGCTTAGTCATTTTGCCATGAAGAGAAGATTCATAAATTAGTTATGACTCAAAAATCAATGGACTTAATAGTCTGATTTTTTCTAATTTGTTAACCCTATCTTCTACTATATGACCTAGTCTTAGGTGCCATAGATACCTATCATTTGGACTATCCCTAGGTCATTTTATGGCATTCACATTTTGCTCGATATTAAAAATAGATACATCAATATGTAATTGGTAAAGATCGTTAATAAGAAAACCACTTATAATTTTATTCTTTCATAAAGAATGTTGCAATGGTTCTTAAGAAAACTAATTATATAGCCTTCTAGTATTAGACATGAAATAAAAATCAAATTCCTGCTTGCAGCAGGCACATAATAACAGTCTTTTAATACTAAATCTAAACCAGATGGTAATCGAAGAGGATATGTTTCCACGGCCATGGTAGCAACTCTTGCTTCATTTTCGATGCATAGGATCATCTCGCCATCCCTCAGCCTCCTACTATCCTCAAGATCCTACATGGAAGTGCACAAATGAGCACTAGAACCAAAGTCAAAAACCCAACTAGATGCAAAAGAAACAGTAAGGTTAGACTCAATAACGAGCATACCTCCAGAAGGACCTGCCTCCTTCTTATTCTTCAGGGTAGCCAGGTATATAAGGTAGTTTTGCTTCCAGTGGCCATCATTATTACAATGAAAATACTTTTCTTTGTCAGCAGCCTTCTTCTTCAGGTCTATCTTTTTCTTCTTTCCTCCTTCCACCTTTTGCTTTTTCATAAATTTTTTTTTCTTTCTAAAAGACTTTCTTTTAAAAGAAGTCCATTCCATAGCAAGCACTGAGTCTTTAGAACCTTTCATAAAAAGCTCAGCAGTAACCAACATGTTCATAAGTTTGGCCAAGGAATTTTGAAGTTTATGCATATGGTAGTTCATGATGAATTGCCCATATGCATCAATCAAGGATTGCAGAATTATATCATTCTGCATATCTAGGTCCAACTTCACTTTGAGCTTCCCAAGCTCTTCCAAGTCCTTGATCATCATCAGACAATGATCTTAGACTGACTGCCCATCACGCATCTTAGCCTTGAATAGTCGTTTAGTGACTTGATACTTGACTGTGCGACTTTATTCACCAAACATCTCTTGTAGGTGAGCCAACATTGGGCGGACAGTCCTGATATCTTCATGTTGGCACTGAAGCTCATCAGACATCGAGCTCAACATGTAGTATCTAGCCTTGTTATCTTCGTCCGTCCACTTATCAAGAGTTGCTCTCTATTCAGTGGATGGATGAGCTGATAAGGTTGGAGGGTCTTGGTCCAATACATGAGTTAACTTCTTAAAATCCAAAATAATTTTAAGTTTTAGAGCCAATTCTTGTAATTGGGTCTGGTCAGTCTATGGGTGTCCAGGATTCGTGCTAGTGGATTGGATGTAGACATTTTTCTATAGAGAATCAAAGTTTCTAGTTAGATATTATAATTAAGACTTGACCAATTTATTTAGGAGTTTTATTTTTAAACAAATTAGCTTCCACTATTTTTTTGGATCCCTACACTCCCTCTATAGAGATGCAAAAATCTTTATGATTAATAATTTCTAGTGGGTGGTGCAGTCCCACCAACTGACTCATCACCTCACCTGATAGTTATTGGTGATGAGTTAGCCAATGAGTGAACAACTCTTGTTCAATGATTCTCTAATCATGGTGCATCCAAACTTGGTCTCTAATTCAAGAATCTCGTCATGCTCGAAATATTGATCCACTCCTTAGTTAAGTCAGACCCACCATTTGCATAGATTTGATTCCTAATTGAGTCTCTCATCGTATCCAAAATATTGAGCACAATCCATCCTCTAGCCCGTAGCATCCAATGCCTAATAGATATGGTTGCATCTTTCTGGTGCAAATGAACCATTGTAACCAGCCGAGAACAATCAACCCCAGAAAGGGCCCACACATCTATAATGGTGGAAGACCTTAGACTTAATCTTTTCTTAGGGAGATTTAATTTAGGTCTCATTAAACTAGACTTGGCATAGTCATAACCATTATGACTAACCTAGTGGCATGGGTTAGCTTGGATTATTGACCACCTCATATTAGGACTGAGCCAACAAGTATGGCCAGGTAAGTGAGACCGGTGGAAGGGATATGCCATTAACTCAACAAGAATGCATTCAAGTCGAGTAGCTCTCAATTAAAAACTAGTTGATCGTATCTGCCAAACTTACCTTAGACACCAAATTATTGAGCTAGAACCAATCAGATTAGCCTACAATCCAGACTCTAACCACTGAGCCTAATTAGGTCTTAGCTTGATCGATCACTCATGTGACTCGATCTTGATCCAAACTTAATCCTATTAGGCTGGTCAATTTAAGCACTGTTGATCCCATCTAATTAACTCTTGATTTGATTTGATCAACCACTTAGATCTAATTGAGCTACCCAAGCCTGAACCCAATTTTATGAATATATCTTAGATCTAAAATTCTCAATTTTAGACCTAATATATATTTCATAATCTTAATTTTTAATTAAGTTTAGGATTTACAAGCAAAATATGTAAATAAAATCTTAAGGTTTCAGGATCTAAGATTTTGTAGAAAATAAGTTCTTAATTTCTGATTAAGGATGAATGCATAGCACCCCTACACATCATAAGAACATCTCATCGAATGAAAGGAGAGGGTATTTAAACCCTACTTTGTTCTTATGATCGGACGGCCAAGGGGAATGCCTTAATCAGAAATATAAGACTACAAAACTAGTTAGATCTACATCATATATCTCATATATAAAAATTGATCTAACTATAAACATGTTTTGCATACATCTCATGTATCATATCATGCATGTTTTTAGATCTAAATTATCTCATAATTCATCTAAAAATTAAATTTAAATTGATAACATCAAAATAAATTTTAATCTAGATAATTATGTAGAAGTATTCTACAACTAGTCTAAACATGCATTCATCATATCTCATATGAACCAAAAATTAAATAATTTTATTTTTTTTATTTTTTATATTTTATTATAATAATTATAATATTAAAAAATAATAAATAAATTAATCTAAAATTATAACTTAATCAAATTAAATTATGATCATGCAAGACTATGTATAGAATAATTCTATTTTACAACTAGTCATGCAATTATAAAACTTAAATCTAAATTATTTAATTTTAATTTTCTTGATTTTTGATCTATTCACATCTCATGTGATATATAAAATTATCTAATTATTAGATCAAAATTAAATTAAAATTAGATCTAAATAATTTATGAGAATCTGGCTCTGATATCAGTTGAAGGGAAAATACAGATTTCTCGGATCAGATTCGTTCAGATCTGATTGGATCAAGAGAGATATTTTTTAAAAAAAAATTTAAAATCTAAATCAGATCTAAGATATTTTAGAATTTATAGATCTAAATAAAAAAAATAAAAATAAATTAAATCTGATTTAATTTTGTATCTTGTATTGGATAATTAGATTATCCTATGATTCCTGTTGATTGTTTGAGTTAGACAGCCACAAAGCACCTAACCTTTATCGTATCCACTTAGCTAGATCTAAAGATCTTCTTCTTCTTATCATCTCCAAATATCAGATCTAGATCTATTGGAGGCTTCAAAACCATTTTCAAGATCTGGAATGTCTCTGCACAGTGCTGCCTTCTTCCTTTTTCGTCACCTTTTCTCTTGCTGATCGCACTAAACTGAGCCAAATCTCCTTAGACATGGAGAGAAGAG
>QRFJ01005457.1:0-65351 GCA_006176705.1 Cocos nucifera | reverse complement strand
CAATCAGATTTAGATCTGATTGCTGAAGCAACGTGATTGGTCGGGATGATGTGGCACGGCATGGCGCAGTAGGGTCTATAAATAAATCCTATCTGCGCCCAACTTTCATAGAATTTCTCTTAGCCCATGTCCCAAGACTGCCCCTCTCCCTCCTCCATGCCATCTTCTGATCCTCTCTCTCCTCTCCATGCCTAAGGAAAGTTGGGCTCTAGTTTGGTGCAATCCAGGCAAGAAAAAGCTGACGAGAAAGAAAGAAGGCATCACTGCTGCAGAGATGACTACTGATCTTCAGAAGGAGTTTTGAAGATTCTCTAAATCAGATCTAGATCTGATTTTTGGAGAGATGATAAAGAAGGAGAAGATCTTCAGATCTAGTCCGAGTACATATCGGTAGAGGTCAGGCGCTTGCATGGCTAGATCCAGAACCTCAGACAATCAGTAGGATCATCAAAGGATAATCGGATTATCCACATCAAGGTATAAATTAAATTAGATTTAATTTATTTTATTTTTATTTTATTCAATCTATAAAATTAAAAATGAAACATCTCAGATCTGATATGGATGCTTGAGAGAAATTTTTAAAATATCTCTCTTGATCCGATAAGATTTGAACGAACCTGATCCAAAAAATCTGGATTTCTCCTTCAGCAAGTATCCGATGTTTTTTCAAATTTTATATTTTCAATAGCTTCAAGTTGTTCTAAAACTTTCGCTCCACTTAACTCTTTAGTTGGTGGATGTCGATCGGACTTACCATCAAAATATTGATTATAATGGGTCCTCCCAGAGTGATTAGCAGGTAGAAACTGCTGATAAACCATGAAGCAAATTTTTCTTCCATGCTTTAAATGTAAGGACATATCCTTGTTGCATATTGGACATGCCAAATATCCTTTGGTACTCCACCAAGATAAGTTTTCATACTCATAAAAATCATTTATGGTCCATAAAATCGATGCATGCAACATAAAATTTCTTTGACTGACAGAATTATATGTCTGTACTTCATTTTTCATAGCTCCTTTAGATCATTGATTAAGGATCATAGATATACATCAATTTCATTACCTGGTGCTTTTCTGGAATCAATAGTGACATAAAAATAAATGACCCTTTCATACATTTTCATGGTGACACATTATATACAACTTGCATCACAAGCCACATGCTGTAGGAGATACTCAAATAACCAAAGGGATTAAATCCATCTATCACTAGACCAAGCTAAATATTGCTTGGATCACTCATAAATAGCCGATGCTTTGCATCAAAGTCTTTCTATACTATAAAGTTAGCCAGATGGCTAAGTATGTTCTCCTTTAAAACCCACTGTTCATGATGCCATCTCATTTCTTTAGCTATCTTTGTGGACATATACAACCTTTCAACTCTTAGAATCAATGAAAAATATCTTAAAACCGTATGAGGTATCTTCTTTACTTTTCTATTATCGATTTTGTACCTAGACTCACCACATTGCGGACATTCACTTGCTTGTTTGTTCTCCCTGTAAAATAATATACAATAATTTTTGTAGGCATGTATAGGAATATAGCCAAGTCCTAATTCCTACATGCATGTTTTTGCTTTAGTATATGATTTCAAAAGTTTTGATCTATTGGGAAGAGTTTTTTTAATCAATGCCAAATTTTGATAAAATGACTTCTAACTCCATCGATTCATAGTTTTAATATGAAGCAATTTGATCAAAAACTCTAACTTAGAGAACTTTACACAATTTGCATAGAGTGGCTCTCGTGCATCCTGAATAAGCTTTGCAAAGTATTTAGAAGTCCCTTCTACCTCATTAATATTATATTTATAGTCAGAAATGCCTTAAGATGTACTAGTACTAATGGGTACATTTGAGCTAACACCCTGATGTAAATCATCCAATAGTGAACCTATACCACCATGCTCGATAGGTTTAGCAGCATCACTATCATCTTCAATATCATCATCGTCATACACAACTTCATTCGAATCACCCTCTCCATGCCATATCTAGTGAGTATACTTCTAGTCCATACCAAAATATAGCAGATGCTCCTCCACAAGTGATATATGATGATATATCATATTGACATATCTTTTGCATGGACATTTTATTCAACTAGCACTATCAGCCTTACACCATGCAAATTTAATAAAATTTCAAACACCTTTTCAATATTTAGGCAAGAAAATACCGCTGGCATTCATCAAACTTTTATCGATATCCATCTGATAACAAAGAATAATGCTTCATGAATCCTAACTCCACCAACTCCTTCCTAATAGGTATGGTCCTATCCCTTTCAAAAATGCATCAATTTTATTATTGCCATAGCTTTGTTCCTTACTCTATATCTATAAAAAATTTGGCAACATCTCTCTATAGTTCTCCAATTACACGATATAGATGGATTATATTTTAACCACATCTAATATGTACCCAGAGTACAAATAGATAACTGCTAGATGTGTGCCCTAGAAGCTAGATTGGTTGACACTTGTTAAATACTTTCTAGGAGCATTTTTATAATTTTAATTTAAAATTAATTAAAAAGTTATTTATTCTATCACATTATGTATTAAAGTATCTGTGATACATCCATTGAATTAATAGGTATGATAACACATATTCTCAAAAATTGAAAATTTAAGGTATGTGCTATCATAATTAACTCATAAATTGCTCCTGATCGTAGGATCATCACGAAGATGGTGATAGATCTAGAAGATCGATGTACGATCATTTTCTTAGGATAGATGAGTCTTGAGTCTATGGTGTCGAGACATTGGAGCTAGAGTATAGGTACTCGTTAGAGAATGAGGGCACTGAGTGTGACCACCTTGAGCAGTCATAAGAAAGCCTACCATCTCGTTAATGACTAGCTCGATGTTGCAGCATGTGTCGGTTCTTTAAACTGAGGTGCATCGACAGTTCATCTTGAAGGTGTTATAGTTTGACTACACCATAACTCGGTCTCCTAGCCATTTAGAATCTTGAGGTGTATGTTGGCTATAGCATGTTCATTGTAGGAATTAGATTGCACCAAGATGGGATCTATCAACCTCGATAGAGGAGTAGTCCTATGATGATCATAAGATTGAGTTCTAAAACCCATAGCCATGGTAGTATGAAATAATAGAAAGAAGTTTCTATTAGGGTTTCACATCAAACTCGAATCGAATGATTCATTCCTATGATGGGTGTTGGTTTGACGAGTTCACCTTAACCCTAATCTCGTCGGAGCTCATTGATAGAAGAACCCAATCACACAAGTAGCTGCACCAAGAGATTTGCTATTTAGTTTTCATGGGTTGCCACCATATACTGCTAGATGTCACTGGTGAATTTTGAGATAAATTAGAATTATCTTGATGATCGATGATTCTAATTGGATGAATCGAAAGAATTCTGGTCCATCAAAAGATGTTTCGATGATGTCGATGATGGAGATCATGACATGTCCCATTACCATACAGAACTGAACCTAACTAGGTCACACAAACAAGGGTTTGGATTTGGATGTCATCAATTGAGCTAACCCAGTTCAATTGATTTTGACTAGATCCAATTAGGTTAAAGAAAATCATGCTAGCACATGATTGAGCCTAACATTCTCCTTCTGTAGTCTTTCTAGATCATCTCGATTGAGCTAAATTAAATTTGGCTCATCCAGGAGCCTTGTATAGGTTTGTCCTAGTCTGAATGAAACTTATCTAGGTTAGAAAAATCTTATCCAAACCTGATCTAGGCTTGTCCTAATCCATCGGATGGAAATAGGACCAGACCTGCTAATTTGTGAAACTATTTGGACAATGCTTATCCAAAAACTCTATAGGGATTTGTCTTGATCTAACTAGATCTTATCCTGGCCTAATCAAGACTTGTCCTAAATCTCATAAGATAGGAACAAGATAAGAGTTGTCTTTGCCATATTAGGGCTTGTCCTAAAATCATGGGATGAAATTTGGACAAGCCTTTCCCGGAAATTCTAGATGGATTTTTCTTAATCTGATTGGATCGAGTCCTAGTCTAATCAAGAATTATACTAACTTGATTAGGACTTGACATAAATCCATTGGATGGGACTTGAAAAGGTTTTATCTTAATCCTATAAGATGGAAACACGACAAGGGTCAAATGTTGACCCAGTATGCAGAAAAGAAGAGATATGGCATGCGCCTCCTAGAATTTATCTGAGGATGCACGTCCATCTAGAATTTATGTGTAGTTTGTGAGTGCACGCCCCCTTTTGGCATGCACATCTGATGGATAAGAGAAGGTGCCCATTCAAATTTGATTTGACTAGTCAAAGCATTTGAATTTGATTCAAATGTCTAGGGAGATAAGAGTTTGCGCCATCTACTCACCTTATCCTTTATTTCATGCCATATTTTTGAGTTTTGTGTGACAAAATATAAAAAAATATGATGTGGGGCATGGAAATCATGGAGTAGTCCTTCTGCATGTTAAACTTTGACCTATTCAAAGTTATATGCAAAGGGACTCTTGGCTAGATCTATAAATAGGGCCCTACGCAAGTTGTTGTGCATCATGATTTCTCTATGATGAAGCCCTATCAAAATATTCATCTCTACACCTCCCTCATCTGATCCTCTTCCTCTTCTCCATGCCTAAGAGTTGGGCAAAACCTGCAAGCAAATATTAAGTCCCATTGGCACGAAGATCAGCGAGAGACGATGGTGTTCGTGAGACGAATGCGCAGCCTTCAGAGTTTATTTTGAAGGTTCTACAGGAAGATATCAGATCTGATCTTTAGAGATCAAATCTAGAAGGAGGACACTTCTACATCTGGCCCCAATGGATACCGATAGAGGTCGGACACATGCATGGCTCAATCAGAATCTTGGATCAATCCTCAGATCATCACAACAGATAAATGGTTTACCCGATCAGGTGATAACTATTGTCACTATTTTTATTTTTATTTTATTTCTAATTTTAGATCAAACTAATCAGATCTGAGGACTCTCAAATCTGATTAGATCATAGAAAATTTTTAAAAATTATTCTACTATAAATCTAATCCAATCAGATGCATCGTGCAGTAGGAAAACCTATTTTTTCTTCAACTGATATCAGAGCTAAGTTGCTGCTTCTAGATCTATCTTTAGATTGATCTAAAATTATATTTTATAATTTAATTATTTAATTTTTATATGTTACTAGGATGTAATCTGATCTGAAATAAAAAATTGCAAGTTTCAAATATATATGTTTGATATAAACAATGCATGCTCTAGTTTAGATCTACTATTCTATATCATGATATTTTTCAAATATATTTTAGATTAGATTTAATTTAATTTTTTATAATTTTATCATTTAAGTTTTAAATGTTACATTAGATGTAATCAGATCTAAAACATAATGTCTAATTTAAAATTTTGATATATGTGATATAGGCAACATATGTCTAGACTAGATCTCTAGTTTAATCTCATAGTCTAGATAAAAAATTTTATGAAATGTTCATTTAATTTTCTAAAGATTATGTGATTAGATTAGTTAAATTTCAGATATTATATATGTTATAATTAGATCTGAAAGCATGAGATGCATTTAAAATTTTTGTATGTATGTCATATGCAATGCATGTCTAGACTTGTTACATAGATTTATGCCATGAGTAGTCTAGATTAAAATTTTTTATGATGAGATCATTTAAAATTTTACTTTTAGATATTACATCAGATATAATCAGATCTAAAATATAAATTTAAATATTAAATTTGATACATGAGATGTATACAAAATATGTATAGATTAGATCTTAAATCATGTAATAGTTATATGCTTTAGATCTAACAGTTTTATAGTATAGTTCATATTTTTGATTAAGGCATTCCCGTTGGCCATCCGGTCATAAGTGTAAGAAGGGTTTAAAGACTCTCTCTTTTCATTCGATGGGATGCTCTTATAGCATGTTGGGGTGCTGTCTGTTTATCCTTAATCAAAAATCGAAAACTTACTTTTCTGCAAAACCATAGATCCTAAAATCTTAGGATTTTTTTATACATGTTTTGTTATTGAACCCTTAAACTTAATTAAGAATTAAATTTATAAAATTAATTAGATCTAAAAATTATGAATTTTTAGATCTAAGACACCTTCATAAATCATGGGTTCGGATGAGGGTAGCTCAATTAGGTCCAGCGATTGATCAAACCGAATTAAGAATTGGTTAGGTGAGATCAAGAATACTTAGATTTGACCAGCCTAATAGGATTAAGTCTGGATCAAGGTTGACTCACAGTCACATGTGATCAATCAAGTTAAGACCTAATTTGGCTCCACGGTTCGAGCTTGGGTTGTAAGCTAATCCGATTAGTTCTGGTTAGACAAGTCGATGTCTAATATAAGTATGGCAAATATAATCGGTGGTCTTTAATTGGAAGCTACTCAATCTGAATGCATTCATGGTGAGTTAATGACATATTCCTCCTATTGATCTCACTTACCTGGCCGATTGAGTCGACCTAGTTTTGGTTTGAGGTGGCTAACAATTCGAGCTAACCCATGCCAATAGGTTAGTCATAAATGTTATGACTAGTTGAGTCTAAGAGACCAAATCAAATCTTCCTAAGAAAATATTAACTCCTAGGTCTTCCATCATTGTAGATGTGCGGGCCCTTTCCGAGGTTGATTGTTCTCGACTGGATACAGTGGTTCAGTTACACCGAACACATGCAACTATGTCTATTAGGTATTTGATGCTATGGGTTGGGCTCAATATTTTGCATACGGTGAGGGATCCAATCAGGAATCTAATTTATGCAAAATGAGGGTTTGACTTAACTAAGGAGTGGAGCAATATTTCGGGCAGATGAGCTTCATGAATTAGTGACCAAGTTTGGGTGTATCATGTTTAGAGAAATATTGGATAAGAGTTGTCCACTCATCGATTGATCCATCATCAATAACTGTTAGGTGAGATGGTGAGCCAGTCGATGGGACCGCACCACCCACTAGAAATCAATGATCACCAAAATTTTTGCATCTCTACTAAGGGAGTGTAGGGATTTGAGAAAATAGTGGGAGCCTAATTTATTTAAAAATGAAACTCTTAAATAAATTGGTTGAGTCAAATTACAAGTCTAACTACAAACTTTGACTCTCTACAGAAAAATATCTGCATAAAAACCCCTATTCTGAATCCTAGATACTCACAAGTTGACCAGACCAATTTACATGGATTGGCTAAAGAACTTCAAAATTATTTTGGGTTCAAAATGGCTGACCTATGTATTGGACCAGGACCAACCCCACTATACCAGCACGTCCGACTATGGATCAGAGAGCGTCTCATGAAAAATGGTCGGACAATGATAACAAAGCTAGGTGCTATGTGTTGGGTTCAATTGTCAGATGAGTTGCAATGCCAATATGAAGACATTAGGACTGTTGGCCAAATATTGGCACACCTGCAAGAGCTGTTTGGTGAATAGAGTCACGCAATGCATTATCAAGTCTCGAAGAGACTTTTTAAGGCGTAAATGCATGATGGGCAGTTGATCCAAGATTATTGCTTGGCAATGATCAAGGACCTAAAGAGCTCGAGAAGCTTAGAGTCTTAATGATCAAGGAACTACAGATTGATGTGATCTTGCAGTCCTTGATTGATTCATATGGTAGTTCATTATGAACTTCCATATGAATAAGCTCCAGTGCATCTTGGCTGAGTCAATAAATATGCTGGTTACTATTGAGCAAACTTTGAAGGGTCCAAAGGGCTTAATTCTAGCTATGGAGCAGACTTCTTCCAAGAGAAAGTTTTTTTGAAAAAAGAAGAAGCCTGTGAAGAAGCAGAAAATAGAAGGAGAAAAGAATAATGAGCCAAAGAAGAATGCCACGGAGAAGAGAAAATATTTTCACTGCAACTTGGATGGCCATTGGAAGAGGGACTACCCTGCATACCTAGCCAGCCTGAAGAACAAGCAAGAAGAAGGACCTTCTGAAGGAATGCTCATCATTAAGTCTGTCGAGAAAAATATGAATGCCATAGGATCAAAATGATCTAGAGATAGTATTAATGAAAGGTACCTATGGCATCTTAGGCTAGATCATATAGCTGAAGATAGGATCAACAAATTGGAGAAATCCAGACTAATAGGTCTGTTGACTTTTGAGTCATATCTGATTTGTGAATCATGCCTTTAAGGCAAAATGACCAAGCTTTCTTTTATGGGATATGAGAAAGGGCCACAGACCTACTTGCCCTGGTACATATAGATATATGCAGCCCATTCGATGTGTCGGCCAGAGGTAATTATATCTACTTTATTATCTTTATCGATAATCTATCTCGATATGGTTATGTGTACTTTATACGACACAAGTCTAAAGCCATTGAAAGGTTCAAGAAGTTCAGACATGAAGTAGAAAAGCAAACGGAAAAGCTCATTGAGGTTCTTTGATCAGATCGAGGAGGTGAATACCTTAGTTAAAAATTTTTGGACTATCTCAAGGATAATGGTATAGTCTCATAATGGACTTTGCCTAAAATATCTTAACTTAATGAGATTTCAGAATGAAGAAATGGATCCTATTAGATATAGTCTGTCCATGATGAGCTTCATGGATCTTCCAGAGTTTCTTTAGGGACATAGTTTAATAGGGTTCTATCTAAAATCATTCCTACCAGACCATATAAGATATGGCATTGTAACAAGCCAAGTCTGAGTCACCTCAGAATTGGAATTGTCCGATGGTGGACAAGTTAGAATCTAGGTTCCTTAGAGCTTGATTTATTGGATATCCTAAAGAGTTATTAGGGTATTACTTCTATCTTCCAGAAAACCATAAGATGATTGTGGGTTGACACATCATTTTACTTGAAAAATAGTTTGTTCAAGATGATGGCATCGGAAGATAGATTAGACTCGAGGAGAAAGTCTCCAAAGAGCAACGAGCTTAGGAACCTCAGGAACCCAGTTAGTCTGAGTTGATCCATAATTCATTACCTCCTCCACCTCGTAGGTCAAATAGGATTTTCCATCCTCCTGAAGGTACTAAGGTACTATTTTAGAGGATGTAGAGAAAATGTTCCTCATGAAAAATGGATTCATTATGATGATCTCAGAACCTATGATGAGGCGATATCAGATATCAACTCTGAGAAATGATTAGAGGCGATAAAATCAAAATGTGACTCGATGCGCTCGAACCAAATCTGGATCTTGGTAGATCCATCTGAAGGTATAGTACCTATTGGGTATAATGGATTTTCAAGAGAAAGATATGTACTGATGGGAACGTAGAGACTTTCAAAGCTAGGCTAGTGGCAAAAGGATATCAGGTTGCCTTCTCATCAGTGGCCACCATCTACACATGGCTTGCCATTGCAATATATTTCAATTACGAAATATGGCAGATGGATGTGATAACAGAGTTCATAATTGGATATCTTGAGAAAGATATTTATATGGAACAGCCATTTATTTTCACATCCAGTGATGGTGATCACAAAGATCTACAAGCTACAAAGATCCATCTATGCACTCAAGCGAGCATCTCCAAGAGGAATGCTTGATGTAATCAAATTATTTGGTTTCATCAAGAATGAGAAAAATCAAGTATGTTCAAGAAGGTTAGTGGGAGCATTGTTTTCATCCTCATATTGTATATGGATGACATCCTCCTGATTGGGAATGATATTTCCATGCTGACATAGGTCAAAGTATGGTTATCTAAGAAATTTTTTATGATAGACCTAGGTAAAGCATCCTTCTTTTTAAAGTCTATAGGGATAGACTGAAGAGGATGCTGGATCTCTCAAATAGAAGAGGTGTTGAAGAGGTTCAACATGGCAAACTCTAGGTCCAGGGGTATGCAAACTCAGACCTTATGTCTGATTAAGATGATCGAAAGTTGACGTCTGAAAGTTTGTTCCTGTGCACTAGTGGTACTGTAAGTTGGAAGAGTTCCAAGAAGATGGTTTCACCTAATCCATGATTACCTCGAGAAGGATACATCGAGGTTAAGGGAGTCAACTCCGCAGACCATATAGTTGACCCACTAATGAAGCCTTTAGGCCCGCAGAAGATCCAAGCCCACCTTGAGAAGATGGGACTTAGATTTATAGCCAATTGGCTTTAGGTCCAGTGGGAGTTTGCTAGATGTATGTCCTAGAAGCCAGATTGGCTGACACTTATTAAATACTTTTTAGGAGCATTTTTATAATTTTAATTTAAAATTAATTAAATGATTATTTATTCTATCACATTATGTATTAAAGTATCTGTGATACATCCATTGAGTTAATAGGCATGATAACACATATTCTCAAGAGTTGAGAATTTAAGGCATGTATTATCATAATTAACTCATAAATTATTCTCGATCATAGGATCATCATGAGGATGATGATAGATCTAGAAGATTAGTATACGATCACTTTCTTAGAGTAGATGAGTCTTGAGTCTACAGTGTGGAGACACCAGAGCGAGAGTACAGATACTCATTAGAGAACAAGGGCACTGAGCGTGACCACCTCGAGCAGTCATAAGAAAGCCTACCTTCTCGTCGATGACTATTTCGATGCTGTAGCATGTGTCTGATTCTTTGACTTGAGGTGCATCAGCAGTTCACCTTAAGAGTGTTATAGTTTGACTACACCATAACTCAGTCTTCTAGCCATTTAGAATCCTGATGTGTATGTTGGCTATAGCATGTTCATTATAGAAATTGGATCGCACCAAGATGGGATCTATCAACCTCGGTAGAGGAGGAGTAGTCCTATGATGATCATAAGATTGAGTCCTAAAATTCATGGCCATGGTAGTGTGAAATAATAGAAAGGAGTTTCTATTAGGGTTTCACATTGAACTCAAATCGAATGATTCATTCATATGATGGGTGTTGGTTTGACGAGTTCACTTAACCCTAATCCCATCGGAGCTTATGATAGAAGAATCCAATTACATAGGTAGCTGCACCGAGAGGTTTGCTATTCAGTTTTGATGGGTTGCCACCATATACTGCTAAGTATCATTGGTGGATTTTGGGAACAATTAAAATTGTTTTGATGATCGATGATTCTAATTGGATGAATCAGAAGAGCTCTGATCCATTGAAAGATATTTTGATAATGTCGATGTTGAAGATCATGACATGTCCCATTACCATATAGAACTGAACCTAACTAGATCACACAAATAAGAGTTTGGATCTGGATGTCATTAATTGAGCTAACCCAGTTTGATTAATTTGAATTAGATCTAATTAGGTTCAAAAAAATCATGCTAGCACATGATTGAGCCTAACATTCTTTTTCTGTAGTCTTTCTGAATCATCTTGACTAAGCAAAATTGGATTTGGCTCATCCAGGAGCCTTATATAGGCTTGTCCTAGTCTGACTGAAACTTGTCCGTTAGAAAAATCTTGTCCTAACCTGATCTAGGATAAGCCTAGATCAGAATGCTTTTGTCCTAGTCTGACTGGAACATCTCCCTAGCCATATTTTTTCTCTCTTCTTCAATTCTTTAGCTCCTTTTTCTTTTGATTTCTCCTTATTTTAGTAAGATGCTGCCCAAGAAATGAAGGGAAAAACCTATTTTTTGGATCAGATTCATTCTGATCTGATTGGATCAGCAGAAATATTTCAAAAATTTTTTCTCTAAGATCCTAATCAGATCTGAGACTCCTCAGATCAGATCTTATTGATCTGATAATAAAAATAAAATAAAATTAAAAATTTAATTTAATTTAATTATACCTTTATTTTGGATAATCCAATTATCTTATGATGATCTCGATGTTTGCTTGAGGTTCTGGATGTAGTCATGCAAGTGCTTAGCCTCTATCGGTATCCACTCAGGTAGGATCTGGAGATCTTCTTCTTCTTAATCAATCCTCCAAAAATCAGATATAGATCTGATCTTGAAATTCTTCAAAACTCCTTTTGAAGAACAATTGTTGTCTCTTGCAGCAGTGCTGCCTTCTTCCTTTTCTTGCATCTTTTAGTTGCTTGGATCGCACCTTATTCGTACCCAAAATCTCTTAGGCATGGAGAGGAGAGAGAGGACTAGAGGGTGGCATGGAGAAGGAGGGAGAGAGGCTTTATGGTGTGAGCTAAAGGCAAAAGCATTAAAAACCTAGGTGCAGATAGGGTTTATATAGACCCTGCTGCGCCATGCAGTGCCACATCATCCTGGCTAATCATGGCCCTTTGAGCAATTAGATCTAAACTTGATTGATGGGATGACATCATCTGATCCAATAAGATGAGAGACCCTAAAAAATCCTCCTATGGTGGTGCCAAGACTTGGTCAAACAAGAGTTTTTGGCACCATAGAGTTTAATCCCCTGAAGCAACCCTAGAGTCCCATCTATATGGGACTCCTTCTTTATCCTCATGGGGTGCAAACCTCCCTAGGCATGTGCCCACTTCCTATCTGCATTTAGCAGGGGGACAAGGCCCCAGGTACTCCCATATAGGTGCATGACACATGGGCAGATGTCCAAGTGTCCAGGGTCAATATTTGATCAATATCCAAAAACAGGAATTAGCAGATGATCGAAAATGATAGGTGTTGTCTTAAATTTATCTCATAAATTAAGACAACCCTTTTCTAATCTAGACAAGCTTCAGTTAGACCAAGTAAAGGTTCCTAAGTGAGGCCAAATATATTTGGCTCAGTCGAGACAAGCTTTAATAATTATTAAAGGAGAACATTAGGCTTAATCTTATGCTACCATGATTTTCTTGAACCTAATTGAATCTAATTCAAATCAATTGAACTGGGTTAGTCCAATTGATGACATCCAGATCCAAACACTTGTTTGTGTGATCCAATTAGGTTTAGTTGCATATGGTAATGGGATATGTCACGATCTCTATCATCGATATCATTGAAACACCTTCCAATGGATCAAAACTTTTATGATTTAGACAACTACTATGATCGATCATCCAAATCATTCTAATTGCTCCCAAAATCCACCGGTGACATCTTGCAGCATATGGTGGCAACCCATCAAAACTGAAAGCGAACCTCTCAGTGCAGTTACTTGTGTGATTAGGTTCCTCTATCTTGAGCCCCAACCGGATTAAGGTTAAGGTGATCTTGTCAAACCCTAATATCTGTCATATGAATTAATTATTCGATTCAAGTCCAATATGAAAACCCTAATAGAAACTCTTTCTATTATTTCACTCTGCCCTGGCCATGAGCTTATGGACTTGATTCTTATGATTATCATAGAGCTGCTCCTCATCTATCGAGGTAGATAGATCCCTTGTTGATGCAATCCAATTCCTATAATGAACATGCTATAGCCAACATACATCTCAGGATTCTGAATGGCTAGAAGATCGAGTTATGGTGTAGTCAGACTATAACACCCTCAAGGTGAACTGTCTATGCACCTCAGGTCAAAGAACTAGACACACCACTATAGCTTCAAGCCAATCATCGATGAGAAGGTAGACTTCCTCATGATTGCTCGAGATGGTCATGCTCAGTGCCCTCATTCTCTAACGAGTACCTATACTCTCGCTTCGATGTCTCTACACAATAGACTCAAGACTCATCTATCCTAAAAAAATGATCGTACACCAACCTTTCGGATCAATCACCATCCTCATGATGATCCTACGATCGAGAGCATTTTATGAGTTAATAATGAAAATTCATGTCTTAAATTTTCAACTCTTGAAAATATGAACTATCATTACCATTAACTCAAGGGATGTATCACCGACACTTTCAAATATACATTATGATAGAAAATAATCCATTTTATTATTTATAGTCAAAATTATAATTTTGCCCTTAGAAGTGTATTACAAGTGTTAGCCAATCTGACTTCTAGGACATACATATCTAACAAACTTCCACTTGACCTAAATCCAATTAGCTACAAATCTACGTCCCATCTTCTCAAGATGAGCTTTGATCTTCTGCTGGTCCAACGGCTTTGTAAGTGGGTCTACCACATTATCTGCGGAGTCGACTCTTTTGACATCGATGTAACCTTTCTCGAGATAATCATGGATGAGGTGGTATCGCCGCTCGATGTGCTTGGATTTCTGGTGAGACCTCGACTCCTTAGCAAGGGCTATGATGCCATTATTATCGTAGTATAGAGGAATGACATCCGATGGCATCACTCTGATCTCTGCAGTGAACTTTCTACACCAGAATGCCTCCTTCGTAGCTTCTAACGCAGCGATGTACTCTGCTTCCATGGTGAAATTTGCTATTACTATTTGCTTGGAACTCTTCCAACTGATAGCACCACTATTACACACATACAGACTCTCAGATGTCGACTTTCGATCAATTATTTCGAACATAAAATCCGAGTCTATATACCCCTAGACTTGGAGTCCTCCATTACTAAAAACCAACAACAAATCCTTAGTTCTTCTCAAGTACTTAAGGATACATTTCATAGAAGTTCAGTATTTTTTTCCTGGATTCGACTGATATCTGCTCATGACACTCATAGCATGGGCTATATCAGGTCATGTACATAACATGGCATACATGAGGCTCCCTATTGCTGAAGCATAAGGGATCTTGCTCATGCATTCAATCTCCTCAGGTGTGTTGGGACACATGTTCCTAGAGAGATGAATGCCATGTCTGAAGGGTACTAATCCCCTCCTAAAGTTTTCCATGCTAAACCTCTTTAGCACTTTCTCTATGTACTTCTTCTGTGAAAGACCTAGCATCCTATTTAATCTATCACTATAGACATTAATTCCTAGAATGAAGGATGCTTCTCCTAGGTCTTTCATAGAGAATTCTTTAGATAACCATATTTTAATTATGGTCAACATGAAAATATCATTTCCATTAAGAAGGATATCATCCATATATAGTACGAGGAAGACAATAGCGCTCTGATTGACCTTTTTGAAAACACATGGTTCCTTCTCATTTTTTATGAAATCAAATAATTTGATCACATTATTAAAATGAGTATTCCAGCTCTGAGATGCTTGCTTAAGTCCATATATGGACCTTTGCAGCTTGCATACTTTGTGATCAGCATCACTGGATGTGAAACCTAGTGGCTATTCCATATAGATATCTTCCTCAAGGTATCCATTTAAGAACGTCATATTCACATCCATTTTTTATAGTTTATAATTAAAATAGGCTGCAACAACAAGCAATGTATAGATGGATTTTAGTAGGGCTACTGGCAAAAAGATATCCTAATAGTCAACGCCTTCACGCTGACTATAACCTTTTGCCACTAATCTAGCTTTGAATGTCTCTACATTTCCATGTGCACCAGTCTTTCTCTTGTAGATCCATTTACACCCAATAAGTACTATACCTTCAGGTGGATCTACCAAGGTCTAGACTTGGTTTGAGTGCATTGAGTCAATTTTTGACTTCATTATCTCTAACCATTTCTCGGAGTCGATATTCGATATTGTCTCATCATAGGTTTTAGGATCATCACCATGAACCCCATTACCTATGAGGAATATTTTCTCTACTTCCTCTAAAATAGTACCAAAGTACCTCTTAGGGGGACAGAAAATCCTTTCCGATCTATGAGGTGGAGGAGGTAGTGATTTTATTGGCTCAACTTGATTTGGTTCCAAAGAATCCTTAGCTCGTTGCTCTTGGGAGACCTTCTCCTCAAGCTTGATCTGCTTTTCAATGCTATCATCTTGAATAAACTATTTTTTAAGAAAGATGGCATGCTAACTCACAATCACATTATGGTCTTTTGGAATGTAGAGATAATATCCTAATGACTCTTTAGGATATCCTATGAATCGAGCTCTAAAGGACCTATAGTCTAACTTGTCCGCTTGTTGACTTTTGACATGAGCCGGACAATCCCAAATTTTGAGATGACTTAAACTTGGTTTCTTACCATGCCATATCTCATATAGGATGGTAGAAATAGTTTTAGAGAGAATCCTATTCAGTAAATATATAGCAGTTAACAGACTATGTCCCTAAAGATAATCAAGAAGGTCTGTGAAGTTCATCATGGATCGGACCATATCTAATAAGATCCGATTCCTCCGTTCTGAAATCTCATTGAGATGAGATATTCTAGGTGGAGTCCACTGAAAGACTATGCCATATTACTTGAGATAGTCCAAGAATTCTTGACTAAGGTATTCACCTCCTCAATCTGATCAAAGAACCTTAATGAATTTTTTAGTTTGCTTTTCTACTTCATATCTAAATTTTTTAAAATTTTCAAAGGCTTCAGACTTATGTCTCATAAGATACACATACCCATACTAAGATAAATCATCGATAAAGGTTATGAAGTAGACAAAATTGCCTCTAGCCGGCATATCAAATGGACCGCACACATCAGTATGTACTAGGGTAAGTAGATCCGTGGCCTTTTTCTCATGTCTTATAAAAGGGAGCTTAGTCATTTTACCATGAAGACATGATTCAAAATTGGATATGACTCGAAAGTCAAGGGACTCAATAGCCTGATTTTCTCTAATTTGTTATCCCTATCTTCTGCTATATGACATAGCCTTAAGTGCCATAGATACCTATCGTTTAGACTATCCTTAGGTCATTTTGATCCTATGGCATTCACATTTTGCTCGATATTAAAGATAGATATAGCAATATATAACTGGTAGAGACCGTTAATAAGAAAACCACTTGCAATTTTATTTCTTTCATAAAGAATATTACAATGGTCCTTATGAAAACTAATTACATAGCCTTCTTATGCAAAACTTGAAATAGAAATCAAATTCCTGCTTGCAGTAGGCACATAATAACAATCTTTAAGTACTAAATCTAAGCCAGATGGTAGTCGAAGAGGATAGGTTCCCCTAGCCATAGCAGTAATTCTTGCTTCATTTTTGATGTCTAAGATCATCTCACCATCCCTCAGCCTATTGCTATCCTCAAGATCGTGCATGGAAGTGCACAAATGAGCACTAGAAATAGAGTCAAGAACGCAACTGGATGCAGAAGAAATCGTAAGATTAGATTCAATAATGAGCATACCTCAAGAAGGACCTGTCTTCTTCTTATTCTTCAAGGTGGCCAAGTATGTAGGATAGTTTTGCTTCCAGTGGCCATCATTTTTTCTTTGTCAGCGGCCTTCTTCTTCAGCTCTGCCTTCTTTTTCTTTCCACCTTCCATCTTCTACTTTTTCACAGACTTCTTCTTCTTTCCAAAAAACTTTCTTTCGAAAGAAGTCCATTCCATAGCAAGTACTGATCCTTTAGAATCTTTCATAGAAAGCTCAATAGTAACCAGCATATTCATAAGCTCTGCCAGAGTATTCTGAAGTTTATGCATATGGTAGTTCATGATGAACTGCCCATACACATCAGTCAAGGATTGCAGAATTATATCATTCTGTAGATCCTGGTCTAACTTCACTCTAAGCTTCTCAATCTCTTCCAAGTTTTTGATCATCATCAGACAATGATCTTGGACTAACTACCCATCAAGCATTTTAGCCTTAAACAGTTGTTTAGTGATCTGATATTTGGCTGCACGACTTTGTTCACCAAACAACTCTTGCAAGTGAGCCAACATTTGGTGAGCAGTCTTGATATCTTCATCTTGACACTGAAGCTCATCAGACATCAAGCCCAATATGTAGTATTTGGCCTTATTATCTTCATCCATCGACTTATCAAGAGACGCTCTCTATTCAGCGGATGGACGAGAAGATAAGATGGGGGGATCCTGGTCTAATACATGAGTCAACTTCTTGGAATCCAAAATAATTTTGAAGTTTCAGAATCAATTCTTGTAATTAGGTTCGGTCAATCTATAGGTGTCCAGGATACGGGCTAGTGGGTTGAATGCAGATATTTTTTTTTTCCTATAGAGAGTCAAAGTTTCTAGTTAGATTTTGTAATTAGGACTTGATCTTTGATTTTTAAACAAATTAGCTTCCATAATTTTCTTGGATCCCTACACTCCCTCTTTAGAGATGCAAAAATCTCCTTGATTATTGATTTTTAGTGGATGGTGCAGTCCCACTAACTAACTCATAATCTCACCTAACAGTTATTGATGATGGGTTAGCCAATGAGTGAACAACTTTTGTCCAATGATTCTCTAATCATGGTGCACCTAGACTTGGTCTCTAATTCATGAATCTTACCGTGCCCGAAATATTGATCAACTTCTTAGTTAAGTCAGATCCACCATTTGCACAGATTGGATTCCTAATTGATTCTCTCATCGTATCAAAAATATTGAGCCTAATCTATCCTCCAGCCCATAGCATCCAATGCCTAATAGACATGGTTGTGCCTTCCCGATGCAATTGAACCACTGTGACCAACTGAGAACAATCAACCCTGGAAAGGGCTAGCACATCCATAATGGTGGAAGACCTTAGACTTAATTTTTTCTTAAGAAGATTTGATTTAGGTCTCTTTAAACTTGACTTGACATAGTCATAACCATTATGACTAACCTAGTGGCATGGGTCAGCTTGGATTGTTAGCCACCTTAGATTAGAACTGGGCCAACAAATATGGCCAGGTAAATGAGATCGATGGAAAGGATATGCCATTAACTCAACAAGAATGAATTCAAGTCGAGTAGCTCCTAATTAAAAATCAATCAGTCATATCTACCAAACTTACCTTAGACACCAAATTATTGAGCCAAAATCAATCGGGTTAGCCTACAGTCCAAACTCTAACCACTGAGCCTAATTAGGTCTTAACTTGATCGATCACTCATGTGACTCGATCTTGACCCAGACTTAATCCTATTATGCTAGTCAATTTAAGCACTCTTGATTCCACCTAACCAACTCTTGATTCGATTTGATCAACTGCTAGACCTAATTGAGCTACCCAAGCTCGAACCCAATTTTATGAATATATCTTAGATCTAAAAATTCTTAATTTTAGACCTAATATATTTCATAATCTTAATATTTAATTAAGTTTAGGGTTCATAAACAAAACATGTATATAAAATCTTAGGATTTTAGGATCTAGGGTTTTGTAGAAAATAAAATTTTTATTTTTGATTAAGGATGAACGCGCAGATTCCCTACACATCATAAGAACACCCCATCGAATGAAAGAAGAGGGCCTTTAAACCCCACTTTGTTCTTATGATAGAATGGCCAAGGGGCATGCCTTAATCAGAAACATGATAAATCTACAAAACTAGTTAGATCTACATCATATATCACATATATAAAAATTGATCTAACTAAAAATATATTTTGCATACATCTCATGTATCATATCATGCATATTTTTAGATCTAAATTATCTCATAAATATCTAAAAAATAAGATTTAAATTTGAGCATATCAAATTAAAATTTATTCTAGATAATTTTGTAGAACTATTCTATAACTAGTCTAAACATGCATCTATCATATCTCATATGAATAAATTAAATAAATTTATTTTTTATTTTTTAGATCTAATTATAATATTTATAATATCAAAAAATAGTAAATAAATAGATTTAAAAATTATAATTAATTAAAATAAAATTATGATTATGCTAGACTACACATAGATCAATTCTATTCCTAGTCTAGTCATGCATCTCATGCATCTTAGATCTAGATTATTTAATTTTTAATTTTTTAATTTTAGATCTAATTACATCTAATGTGATATCTAAAATCATCTAATTATCAAATTAAAAATAAAATAAAGTTAGATCTAATGAATTATGAAATCTGGCTCTGATACCAGTTGAAGAAAAAAATCTATTTTTTGGGTCAGGTTCGTTCAGATCTGATTGGATCAGGAGGAATATTTTAAAATTTTTTTCTCTGAGATCCTAATTAGATCTGAGACTCCTCAAATCCGATCTTATTAATTTGATAATAAAAATAATATAAAAACAAAAATTTAATTTAATTTAATTATACCATTATTTTAGGTAATCCAATTATCCTGTGATGATCCCGATGTTTGCCTAAGGTTCTGGATGTAGTCATGCAAGTGCCTGACCTCTAGGTATCCACATACGTAGGATCTGAAGATCTTTTTCTTCTCAATCAATTTTCCAAAAATTAGATATAGACCTGATCTTGATGGTCTTCAAAACTCTTTTTGAAGAACTGTCATTGTCTCTTGCAGCAGTGCTGCCTTTTTCCTTTCTTGGCCCCTTTCACTTGCTTGGATCGCACCTTATTAATGCCAAAAACTCCTTGGGCATGGAGAGGAGAGAGAGGACCAGTGGGTGGCATGGAGGAGTGAGAGAGGCTTTGTGGCATGGGCTAATGGTAGATGTATTAAAAATCTAGGCATAAATAGGGTTTATATAGATCCTGCTGCACCACGCAGTGCCACATCAACTCGACCAATCATGGCCCTTTGAGCAATCAGATCTAAATCTAATCGGTGGTATGACATCATCTGATCCAATCAAATGAGAGACCTTCAAAAACACTCCAGAGGTGGCACCAAGATTGGGTCAAACAAGAGTTCTTGGCGCCACAGAGTTTAATCCCTTGAAGCAACCTTGGAGTCCCATCTGTATGGGACTCCTTTATCCTCATGGGGTGCATGCCTCCCTAGACGAGCACCCTCTTCCTGTCTGCATTTATCATGGAGACAAGGCCCAAGGTACTCTCCTATAGGTGCATGACACATGGATAGATGTCCAAGTGTCCAGAGTCAATATTTGACCAATGTCCGAAAATTGGAATTAGCAGGTGACCAAAAATGATAGGTGTTGTCTTAAATTTTTTCATAAATTAAGACAACCCTTTTTTGATTTGGACAAGCTCCAGTTAGACCAAGTAAAGGTTCCTGAGTGAGTCCAAACATATTTGGCTTAGTCGATACAAGCTTTAATGATTATTAAAGGAGAACATTAGGCTTAATTGTATGCTACCATGATTTTCTTGAACCTAATTGAATCTTATTCAAATCAATTAAACTGGGTTAGTCCAATTGATGACATCCAGATCCAAACTCTTATTTGTGTGATTCAATTAGGTTCAATTCCATATGGTAATGGGATATGTCGTGAGCTCTATCATCGACATCATTAAAACACCTTCTCATGGATTAAAACTTTTTTGATTCAGACAACTACTATGATCGATCATCAAAATCATTCTAATTGCTCCCAAAATCCACTAGTGACACCTACCAGCATATGGTGGCAATCCATTAGAAATGAAAGTGAACCTCTTAGTGTAGTTACCTGTGTGATTCGGTTCCTCTATCTTGAGCTCCAACCAGATTAGGGTTAAGGTGATCTCGTCAAATTTTAATATCTGTCATATGAATTAATCATTCGATTCAAGTCCAATGTAAATATCCTAATAGAAACTCTTTATATTATTTCACTCTGCCATTGCTATCGACTTATAGACTTGATTCTCATGATCATCATAGGGCTGCTCCTCATCTACCAAGGTAGATAGATCCCCTATTGGAGCAATCCAATTCCTATAATGAGCATGCTATAGCCAACATACACCTTAAAGTTTTAAATGGCTAGGAGATTGACTTATGGTGTAGTCAAACTATAACATCCTCAAGGTGAACTGTCGATGCACCTCAGGTCAAAGAATTAGATACACCACTGCAGCTTCGAGCCAGTCATCAATGAGAAGGTAGACTTTCTCATGACTGCTCGAGCTGGTCACGCTCAGTATCCTCATTCTCTAATGAGTTTCTGTACTCTCGCTCTGGTGTCTATGCACCATAGACTCAAGTCTCATCTATCCTAAAGAAGCGATCAAACATCAACCTTCCAGATCAATCATAATCCTTATGATGATCCTACGGTCGGAAGCATTTTATGAGTTAATAATGAAAATTTATGTCTTAAATTTTCAACTCTTGAAAATATTTATTATCATTGCCATTAACTCAAAGTATGTATCACAGACACTAAATACACATTTGTGATAGAAAATAACTCATTTTATTATTTATAGTCAAAATTATAATTTTGCCCTTAGAAGTGTATTACAAATGTCAGCCAATCTGGCTTCCAGGGCACACATATCTAACAAGAAAGCTATGACTCGGTGATCAACCACCTCTGTCACCAGATCCAATCTAGATCTGCCTGCTCTGACTTCATCATCGGCACCTCAACCTTCACCTATAGTCATGGTTGATTTGGAGCAGTTTAACCTACTGGTACAGTAGGTTAAGTGCCTTACTGAAGTAGTACAGGCTATGCGGCAGCCCCTAGCACTAGTTCAAGTAGATAGGTCCTTACCAAAATACTGAGATCCGGTGCAAGGAAGGTCAACCTGGGTAAGCTGATTGGTGACTCCTGGGAAGGGGAAGCAGAAAGGAAAGAGCCCTTGTTCAAATCATGATTCAAGTCCTAGAGAGTCTCTGCCCCCCTTCAACTAGCCACACTTTGAAATCCATGATCGAGATGACATTCTTTATCGAACACTTCAAGAAATGAACTGACGAATCAAGGAACTCCACCATGTCACCTTGGCTTGCCATGACAACATCTGCACCGACCCTTCTTTCTTTGCTTGCATCATGTAGGAGCACGTCCCACCAAACTTCAAACTTTTCTAATTTAAAAGTTATGATGGGACCACCAATCCAATTGACCACTTCGAAGCTTTTAGAACTATGATGTTGCTTCATGGCATGCCTAACTCCATTCTGTGCCAAGCTTTCTCCTCCACTCTAAACAAAGTAGCAAGAAACTGATACTCGAGCCTCAAACCAGGTACCATCTTTTCTTTCGATTAGCTGAGCTACCAGTTTATGGCTCATTTTATCAGCAATTAGCGCTAGAGATAAGGTTTAGACTCTCCTACCAACATCAAGCAAAAGGAAGGGGAGTCCTCCGAGCTTATATTAGCCACTTTAATGCTGCTGCCCTGGAGGTCCAAAACCTGGACCAATCGATTGCTATGGCTACACCGAAGGATGACCTCCAGAAGAATGATCTCCGCTTCTCCGTTGAGAAGTACCTCTAGAATTTTGTCGACATGCTAGTCCGGACTAAAGGCTATGCTTGAGCAGAGGAAGCCTTCAATCTGAAGGATGAAGAAAGTACAGGAGAGCAACTGGTAGGAGAATCTAGCAAGCTCATAATTATTGAAAAGCTGAGTGAAGCTCAGCTGCACTCCAGAACTTCTTCTAAGCGCAGACAATCTCAGACTTCACCCCAAGCTCGTCGACAAAATAGCCTGGACTGAAGGGCACGATGGGGCCCCCATGATGCATGCTAATCTATAGCTATGGCAAGTACACCAATCGATCAAGTAATAAAGTAAGTGAGTAGAGTATCATCCCTAGAGGATTGAAAAATAAATACTGAAAAGCTCTTTCCTATGCTTTATTTAGAAGATAGATTAATAAAAATTAATAAAAATAAAAAACAAAATAAAAAAATAATTAAAAATTGTAAGGAAATAGATAGAGTGTAATTATTAGGGTTTTAAATTTAAGAGCAATATGTTACTAAGGCAATTGGATCACTAACTCAGTCAATACAATATTCAGGTTATTAGGTTAATTTTATTTCATATGACGGTGGAGTCTCCTAGTTTATTCACTATCCTTTGGTCGAGGTGTAGCAAAACTATCAATATTTATTAATTATTCTTTGATCTAGGTGTAATTTAAATAAATATCGATGCATTAAGTGTTGTGAAATCCTCTAATTAAAATACGTTGCATCCAAAGTGTACTAAAATTCCTGCATGCATATGAATTCTTATTCGATTCATAATACAAGTTATATAATCAAGAAGCAATAACATAGATGTACTTGATCCGTATCATCTATATTAATCAGATCAATTAGAAGATGGTCAGTAATCTAAAAGTATTAAGATTAGATTTATATACTCCTCATGAATAAAATTTAAAATTAAAAATAAATCATACTAAATATTGCATCAAAAGAGTGACTACACCTTAGCCTTAGTAAAAGAAAATTTAGTTCATAATAATAAGTTCAAAAATAGAAAATAAAATAAAAAGCATGAAGAAATTAGACTATTTATTCGCTAAAATTGGTTGTCCACTGCTCTTGGTGTGGAGAACTCAATGAAGAAGAAAGTCGCTTTGTATACCGACCTTCGAAAGAAGAAAAGAAGAGGAAAGAAAAATAATAGAATAAAAACTCTTTCTCTTCTCTCCCTAAACCCCTCTCTCTTTCTCTATTCTCTCTATTTTTCCCTATTTTCTCTTTATTTTCAACTCTCTATTTTTGTTCTCCGCCTCCTCTCTTTGGCAACAGCAGGCAGCCCCCTTTTCATAGGCTAAGAGATGAATTTTCGAGAGAAATCCTAACCAAATTAGGTTTAAAACTCTTAACATAAGTCAAATTAAAATCCTAAATAATTTTTGCCTTTAGATCAGCATCCAATGGATCAAAAACTACTTAAAAATTCTTTTTAGAAACCTAATTCAAGTTGGAATTAACCTAAGTCATCGGATCTTCTTGATGATTAAATTGGGACCATCGGATCGCATATAGGAGCCTTCAGATTCTTAGTTAAAATTGGTAATGCATCTCCACCATTGGATCTCGATCGGGAGAAGCATCTGTCATTCATCAGCGCACAGATTTTCGTCGTTCGATCAAATCCCAGCGAACAGCATCCATCAAATCCGACAAAATTCCTTGACTACCCTTAGTAGATCGTACATGAGCCCGACGTTGCATGGACCACTGCTTTCTTTAGCCAATCAGACCGCCCTCATCCTTGTGAAATCTCTGAAATGCCCTCGCCTGGTTACTGTAGCAGTCCATCATGCACCATAAAAAATCCTGACATCAGCATGGCATAAGAATGGCATCAGCTGGCGATCGATCTAGTTTCGAGTGCGGTCGGGTCGGGCGGTCTATTGAGCCAATTTTTTTAAGCCAATTTGAACCAGACTGATTGGTATTTAAAAATTATTTTTATTATTTTTATTTTTATTTTTTTTTAAATTTAATTTTGGGCTCATTTGAAGTTTGTTTTACTTGAAATTTATTTCATCTAAACTAAAAAAATAAGATCTCCATATTGGTGGCCTTCTTTCCTGCATAGAATTAATAAAAGTATCAATTTCTTAAAAATAAGTTAATTTATTTATAATTTAATACTTTTATTATTGTATTTTTATGACTTATCACTCAACCCAGAAGTTTTAACAACTACGCCTCTCTGAATGCTCCTAAGACCCAAGTGCTAATGGAGATAAAGGAGTAGTTACCAAGGCTGAAAAGAATACGGACTCACCCGACTAAGCATAACCCTAATAAGTACTATCTCTACCATCATGATCATGGTCATGATACTGAAGAATGTATCCAGCTCAAAGATGAGATCGAGGAGCTAATCAGGAGGAGATAATTGGATTGATTCCTTCGATGTCAGTGGAAAAAAAGAAAAGATCATCCAAGAGCCCTACCACAGCCTGAACCACCTCAAAGAGATGAGCTGCAAGGATATCGACTTCCACTTGGAATCATCAACACTATTGCTGGGAGGCATCGGCAGGGGGAATCTAGTAGGTTAGCAGAGCCAGCGAAGAGGTAGAGGACTGAAAAATCCATCACTTTCACTGAAGAAGATGCACAGAAGATTCAATTTTTACATAATAATGCGATTATAGTAACTTTAAATATTATTGGTTATGATATATACCGCATTTTTATTGATAATGAAAGCTCTGTTGATGTTTTATTTTATGATGCTTTCTTTAAAATCTCTATACCTAACTATAAAATGGGTCCAACATGTTCCCTGTTAGTAGGATTCACTGGTGATGTCGTACTGGTTGAAGAAATAGTTACCTTATTAGTAATGGTAGGTTGGTACCCAAGATAGTCCAAGGCTTAAGTTGATTTTTTAGTGGTGAAGGCACCTTCCGCCTACAATACAATTCTCAACCGACCTAGTTTACATGTACTTCAGTTGGTAGTCTCAACTTACTACTTGAAAATGAAGTTCTCGATAGAATAGGGGGTTGAGGAAGTTAGAGGGGATCAAGCTCTAGCTCGGCATGCTACACCATCACCTTGCAAGGAGGAAAGTAGGCAGACCTTTACCCAATAGATGGACTTGATACTCATGATGATTTGACTCAGGAATGGGGGGAACTAATCAATGATCTTGTTGCAGTATCTCTGAATGATGAAAACAAAGATCATACTGTTCAGATTAGCTCCAACTTAAGAGAAGAGGTTAGAAGGCAGCTCATTGCTTTCTTACAGAAGACTGCTGATGTTTTCATTTGGGTAGCTACAGATATGTCCGGGATCGATGCTAAAGTAATGAAACATCAACTAGGGGTGGATCTCAAACATCAATCGATAAAGCAAATGAAATGCAGTTCTGCACCAGAGCGGTAGAAGGCTATCGTTAATAAAGTCAACTAACTACTCAAGGCCAAGTTCAAGTGTCCTATTTGGACTAGATTGCAAATGTCATCCTGATTAAGAAAGCAAATGGCAAGTGGAGGATGTGCATAGATTTTACAAACTTGAAAAAGACTTGCCCAAAAGATAGCTATCCCTTCCCTACAATTGATCAGCTAGTGGATGCGACCTCGGGCCATGAGCTCCTTACTTTCATGGATGCCTTTTTCGATTATAATAAAATCTAGAAGGCACCAGAAGATGAAGAGAAGACTACTTTTATTACTGGCCATGGTTTTTATTATTACAGGATCATGCCCTTTGGGTATAAAAATGCAGGTGCAACTTATCAGCATCTAGTAAATAAGATCTTCAAAGACTAGATCGGCAGCAATATGGAGGTCTATGTGGATGATATGTTAGTCAAAAGCTGATCTTTAATAAATCATATTGCCAACCTTCAGAAGACCTTTGACACTCTTTAGAAGTACAAGATGAAATTGAATCCAATAAAATGTGCTTTCGAAGTGACTTTGGGAAAGATTTTGGGATTTATGGTGTCGAGATGCGATATTGAGATGAACCTAGAGAAGATTAGAGCCATTCAAGACATGACTATCCTAAAAATAATAAAAAAAGTCTAGCACCTTACAAGCAAAGTTGCAGCCCTGAATTATTTTATCTCGAGATCAGTTGAGCATTGTATGCCCTTCTTCTAAGTACTCAAGCAGTCCAAGAACTTTAGTTGGACTCCTGAGTGTCAGCAGATCTTTGAAGAATTGAAGAATTACCTAAGCTCACCCCCTCTCCTTACCAAGCTTGAACCTAGTGAAGGATTATTCCTATACTTGGCTATATCTCCTGCAGCTATTGGGACAGTTCTGGTTAGAGAAGAGGCCAAAGTGTAGAAGCCGATCTAATATATAAGTCGAGTTTTGAGAGATGCAAAAATAAGGTATACCAAATTAGAAAAGCTAACTTATGCTTTGTTGATTGCAGCCAGGAAGCTCTAACCTTATTTCTAGAGGCATATAGTTACACTTCTCGCTGACCAACCTAGTAAAGCAGTTCTCCACTGACTAGACACCTCGAAAAGGATAGCAAAGTGGGCAATTGAACTCACTAAGTTTGATATCAGTTTTCAACCTTGGCCATATATTAAAGCTTAAATATTGGCTAATTTCATAGTAGAATGCACCATCCCAAATCCAGCCAAACCTGAGCATCAAGAAGTTTGCACACCCAATTTGCAGTCGAACTCCCTCAAAGAAAAAGCGGATCTTCCTAAAAATTTTTAGGCTTCGTATGTTGATGGTTCATTTAATGCCTCAGGAGTCGGTGCAGGCTTGATTTTAATCAATCCAAAGAAAATTATTACTGAATATGCTTTGCACTTTGAGTTTCCCACCACTAACAATGGAGCAAAATATGAAGCTTAGATTGCAGGGTAGAGAATTGCTAAATAGCTGAAAGCTTCAACTCTTGAAAGTTTATAGTGATTCTCAATTAGTAGTGGGGCAAGTTAATAGCAACTATGAAGCTTAGGAGGAAAGCATGAAGAAGTACTTAGAGAAAGTGAGAAGCCTAATTTTGGCCTTTAGCAGCTTTGATATTCAATAGATCCTGAGAGGAGAAAATACTAGGATCGACCTTCTCTCCATATTGGCTACTTTGGCTCCAAATGAATTGCCAAGAGAAGTTTTCTTTGAAGTTCTGCAACATCCAAGTTCAAAGGAATCCCAAACTATAATGCGGATCGACCATGAGTCTAGCTAGATTGACCGACTAATTTCATATCTCAAAGATGGTGTTCTTCCTAGAGTCTGTAAGAAAGCTTGAAAATTGAGAAAATAGGTCTCCTGCTATGTCTTGTATGAAAATAAGTTGTACGAGAGGTTGTACTCCTTGCCACTCCTTAAATGTCTTCGACCTTCTGAAGTCGATTATGCCCTGAGGAATGTTCATGAAAGAATTTATGGAAACCATCTAAGTGCTAGATCTCTATCTTACAAACTACTTCGATAAGAATATTATTGGCCAACTATGCACTAAGATGCCATAGAATATATGAGAAAATGTGATCGATATCAAAGAAATGCTAATATTCAGTGACAACCAGCTTTACAGCTTACACCTCTAAGTGCTCCATGGCCATTTGCATGATGGATACACTTGAGTCTTTTTTCATGGCATCTGGACAGCAAAAATTTCTCTTGGTAGCAATGGGTTGTTTCATTAAATGAGTGGAGGCCGAACCTCTGGTAAAAATTATAAAAGCTAAGGTGTAGGACTTCGTTTGGAAGTCAATAGTTTGTAAATTTGGCCTACCTTAAACTTTGATCATGGATAATATGTGCTAGTTTGTAGGAGCAAAATTTATCGAGTTCTATGAAAATCTAAATAATTCTCACCATTTCACATCTGTTGCTCACCCTCAAGCAAATTGCAAGGCCGAGGTAACCAATAGAACTTTGCTTCAAGGGATAAAGGTGAGACTTGACAGGGCAAAAGAAACTTGGCTGGATGAACTCTATCATGTGCTTTAGGCTTATAGAACCATCCAAAAATTATCAACTGGAGAAACCTCCTTTGAATTATCTTTTGGAATAGAGACAGTCATCCTAATTGAACTTAAACTTTCTTTTGCATGAGTTAAAGCATTCATGAATAAAGCAACTCGCAAGACCTCAGGGCAAATCTTGATCTATTGGAGGAAAAATGAGAGAAGGCTCAGATCAAGATGGTAGCTTATAAGTAAAAAGTAGCCCACTACTACAACTCCAAAGTTAAAACTAAAATCTTCAAAGTTGGAAATCTGGTGCTACAGAGGGCTGACATTTCTCAACCAAAAAATCAAGGAAAGCTTGCTCCAAATTGAGAAGACCCCTACGAGATCGTGAAAATTATCCAACCAGGAGCATACTATCTAAAGAAGCTTGGAGGGGCTACGCTCCCATAACCATGAAATTTAGAAAATCTATGAATGTACTATCAATAATTTTATCCTAATAATTTTTTTTTTTACATTCTTGCCTTTAGTGTAAAACTATGCAATGACAAGAAATTATCCAGCCAAACTTTATTCTCAAATAAAGAAGAAGACCTTTAGTTCTTAAACAGGAGGTAATGATTAGAGGCCCTCTCAATGGCCCTTTTGTGCTTCGACGACCTTGTTAGGAATAGGAGGAAAACCTCGCATAATGAGGATAGCCAACCACAACAGGAATAAGAGGAGGATCTCATCCTGACATGGATAAAGAGCTCCATAGGAGATTGAAGGCCTCCAATTATTTAAGACAGGAGCTGATTGGGAGAGGCCCTCTCAACAACCATTTTATGTCCTGGCAATATTGTTAACAACAGGAGGAGGACCTCATTCTAATAAGAAAGATAGCCAACCATATCAGAAATAGGAGGACCTCATCCAAACGTAGATAAAGACCCCCATGGGAGACTGAAGGCCTTCAATTATTTAAGATAGGAGGTGACAGGGAGAGGTCCTCTCAACGATCCTTTTATGTCTCGACAATCTTGTTAGGAATAGGAGGAGGACCTCATCTAACAAGAAGGATAGCCAACCACATCAAGAATAGGAAGACTTCATCCTAACATTGATAAAGCTCCCCATGGGAGATTGAAGGCCTTCAGTGATTTAAGATAGAAGGTGATGAGGAGAGGCCCTCTCAATGGCTCTTTTGTACCTTAGTAATCTTGTTAGAAAAAGGAGAAGGGCGTCTTCCTAACAGGAAAGATAGCCTACCACGTCAGGAACGGAAGGAGGACCTCATCCTAACATGGATAAAGATCCCATGGGGCATTGAAGGCCTCCAATTATTTAAGATAGGAGGTGACGGAAGAGGCCCTCTCAACGATCTTTTTGTGTCCTAACAATCTTGTTGAGAATAGGAGGAGGATCTTGTCCTAATAAGAAAGATAGCCAACCACGTCAAGAACAGGAGGAGGACCTCATCCTGAAGTGGATAAAGATTCCATGGAAGATTGAAGGCCCTTAGTTATTTAAGACAAGAGGTAATGGGGAGTGGCCCTCTCAATGGTCCTTTTGTACCCCAGCAACCTTATTAAAAATAGGAGGAGGACCTCATCCTAACAAGAAAGATAGCCAACCACGTCAGAAATAGGAGGACCTCATCTTGACATGGATAAAGATCCCATGAGAGATTGAAGGCCTTCGATTATTTAAGATAGGAGGTAATAGGGAGAGGACCTCTCAATAGCCCTTATATTTCTTGGCAATCTTGTTAGAAATAGGAAGACCTCATCCTAACAAGAAAGATAGCTAATTATGTCAGAAACAATAGGAGGACCTCATCCTGATGTAGATAAAGATCCCCACAAGAAGGTTGAACGCCTTCGATTATTTAAGATGGAGGTGATGGGTAGAGGCCCTTTTGATTCCATTTTTTGTACTCTAATAACCTTGTTAGGAGCAGGAGGAGGACTTCATCCTAGCAAGGGTAGTAGCCAATCATGTTAGGAATAGAAGGAGGACCTCATCCTAACGTGGATGAAGACCCCATGGGGATTGAAAGCCTCTGGTTCCTAAGCATATGGAAAATTATGGATATAAAGACTTCTGGCTCATAGATGTTTTAAATTAAGTTCAAAAATCCTTGTTCATAAACAATACACGAGACATAGAACTAAAGTTATTATTTCAAAATGATGTCAGTATCGAACACAACAAGAGAATAAAGAGAGTTAGTAAGCATCAAACGAAAGTGGAACACAGGAAGGTAAATAAAAGAAATATTATCTCATTAAAATTAATGTTTATTACATAGATCTTCAAGACCAGTTACAAAAAAAATAGAGAGAGAAAGAGAGATGAAGTCCTATTCAGAATCAAACTTCGGACTACTAGCTCCAGCCATCATAAGAGAGTGCTTCAAATCTTGTACCTTCTTCTTGAGCTCTTGCATTGCTGCCAAACTCTCACCCAATAACTTCTGAGACCTTTGAAAATCTTCTTCAGCCTCCCTCAGCCTCTTCCTCAAAATAGCTAATCAACCTCGGCATCTTTCATGGCATCTAGCTCATAGACCATATAAATTTTAATTATTACAGCTCGATCATCTCCTTCGCATACACAGTAGACAACTCCTCTATAGTGCCCCTAAGGGAGAGAAGCTCGCTTGATTCTTTGCTTGAACCAGCCCGAGCTCTATCAGTTAATTACATTTGAAGCTACATAACCTCGGCATTTGCCATGTGGAGCTTCTTCTTATAGTCATCAATCTGTTCACACCAATCGATCCAATATGTGTTGTATGCCTTTTCAGTATCATCCAACTATGTTTGAAGATCAGAGAACTTCTTGGACCAATTCTAGCTGAATTTTGTCTGACTCTGAAGCTAGCCAAGCCTTTCTCCAATTGTTTGATCATTTCTTTCACTTCATGGAGTTCAGCTTCAAGAGAACAAATCTTTGCTGTCAAAGTCCAAGATTTCTCACCGGTACACTTTTGAATTTCTTCAAGCTCCTCCACTAAGTGATTCTTCTTTTTGATATATATCTTAAAGTCTTTCTTCCACGCCTGGCAAAGATGGTTAATTTCTACACCAACCTCAACATACTTCATTTTTGACTTTTGAAGCTCATTCTTAGTTTTCTTCAATTTCTTACTCAGCTGATGGACTTCTTTCTTTAATTTCTTATTAAAAACCTTCAAGGGGATTCCTTGAGGTATGGGTTCTGCATCAACTGGAGACTGCATTTGATGAACAAAATGCCATGACACAAAGGTATGACAAGAGAAAGAAATTTACTTTTATTAACCAAAATATTTTAAGTATGGAAAAAAGACAAAAGAAAGAAAGAAGAAAAAATAAAACTATTAAAGAACTCCGACCTCTGGAGGAGCAGCAGCGAATGAGTTTGATGCGGCTTCAGTGACTTCAAATCCTTGAGCAGGCCTAGATTTCGTGGTAGGAGGCTCAGCATTTGGGAGGTCGGTAGCAGCACTGGAGGGCCCGACTTCATCATCAGAAGACTCTCCTCCCAAGAAGCTAAGGTTGAGCTTGGGAAACTTCTCGATCATTTTTCTTTGGTAGAGCTCGAACCTCTTGATAAAGGCCACTTTGCTGAAGTCATCTATCTCCAAGGAGGTCTTGAAGTCTTCTATCACTTGATCCTTGGCCTCCGAGATCTACCTCAAGATCTACCTCTCCCGCTCTTCAATCTTGGCCTCGACCTTCCTACTTTTCTCAGTCTCCGAGGCCAGCTCCTCCTTCGCCTTTGCTAGGGCCTGCTCAGAGTTTCGAATTGCCTCTTGAAGGCCCCTGATTTTGACCGATTTCTCCTTGAGAAGACCACTGATCTTGGCCTAGTGTTCCTTGTTAAGTTTCGCCACCTCCTTCATTTGATGATTAATCACCATAATATTGGCAATCAATTGGTGACCCATCTATGGGATACAAAGTGAGTTATGCTAATAAAAGAGAATGAAGACAAGTCAAAGAAAAAAAATGATGTGGTTACCTTGAGGAAGGTTCCAAGAGAATCGCAAGTGCGTTGCACAAAATCAACATTGACAATCTTGTCCATGACTTCAGGCAGGGTCCATCCATCAATTAAAAATTTGACCATTTCTTAATTTTCAAAGAGATTTTCTCCCAAATCCTCATCATCGCCATTAGATCCGTTGGAGTTTGCTTTGTGCCAAACCTTTCCAGCAACTGACATCTTCTTCTTTTCTACTCCCTTTTTCTTCTTGATGGAAGGTTCTAGAATTTGGATCTTAGTAGGAGGACTGGAGGACACCAGAGGCACAGCGGCCTTAGTCATGGTGGCAACCTCGGTGGCAATAGTGGTGTCAATAGTTGCAATGGAGCTTGGAGCATTGATCCTTGCCCTCTTTCAGGTCCCGTCGGGCATGCCTCCCCTCCATTTGTGAGCCCACAACTCCTTTGAAAGCTGCCTAAGTTCTTTTGAATCCATTTCTATAATGATAAAAGAGTTACCATTAGAAAGAAAGACAAAAAAGTCATTTGTAAAATTTATATGTACACCTACTGGATTGAAAGGACTTAAGCTGAGATTGAACAATGTTTGATCCTTTGTCAGTTTGGATAGAAGAGGAGCTCAGTAATCCCTAAGTTTTTTTACTAAAACTAGATCTTCTTTTTCTAACCTTGTAGCCTAGCAATCTGAATCCCCAAGGTTCCCCCAGGGAGGAAGTCCTAGCTCTAAGGTCGGATACAAGATAAAGAAGAATTTCTCCTTCTAGTTGTGCATGGAAGAAGGAGGGCCCTTGAGCAACCCCTTCTTGCCAAACTGTGGAGACAAATACCACCAGCCTTTAGCAGTGGGATGATGTTTAAAGATAATGTAGTTTCAAAATAAGGAGGTAGTAGAAGGGACTTCAGTGGAAATATAGAGAGAAAGGAATTTTATGATAAATCTAAAAGAGTTTGGAACCATAGAAGCTAAAGAAATATTTAGAAAATGGAAAAGATCTATCACAAAAGGAGGAAGTGGAAGTCGTAACCCAGCACGAAAGGCCTCCAAATACAAGCAAAAGTGACTCAGAGGAGGGGAACAAGCTTGACTGCTCAGTTCAAAAAGCTCCAACTCATATTCAGAAGGAATCCCATAGTGGATCCTAATCAGGGATAGATCTTCAAGAGATAAGGAGCAGGGAATAGTTTCAGGTATGAAGTTCGAGTGGATTACATTTCTAAATTATATTTCTTCCCTAGAACTGGGGTTTTAGGAGGTTGGGCCAAATGGACTCCTAGAACTAGTTGATCAAAAAATTTCAGAAGACATTTGGATGAAACTATTCAAAAAATTTCCTAAAAAATTGAAAGAAAAAAGAGTTATGAAATCTTTCGCGAAGAAACCAAAAACTCTAGAAGTGAAACAAAAGCAAAGAAATGAAGAGAAAAGGCCAGGAGACTAACCTATATCGATCGAAGAACTTTGGAGGATGATCAGAAAGGTAGAAGACAGTCGGGAAGGATGTCAATGGCCAGAGAAATCATGATGAAAGTTGAACAGGGGGTTCAAAGAAAGTGAAGAACAAAGGAAAAGAAGGAGGCACAGGCAAAAATGAGAAGTCGGGGGAGGAGTTTAAATAGCCAAAAAAAATAAAGGTGGTTATGACTATAGACCCTCTCCAGCCAATCCCGACCTGCCGCATGTCTAGCTCATCATGCCTACCCTTGATCTCTGACAGAGCATTTATTATGCCATACTTAGAGTAGCATGCTAGGATGAATTTTAAAATAAACATCCTTTTAAGTCATTCATCCATTAAGAAGCTTCGGCACCAATCGAAGAATGCCAAAATCATTCATCTCCTAAGAGCAGGAAACTAGCAAAGGACTTCGGCAATTGTAGTTCGTACTCTCTTTTTTTGAATATTTAACTCAGGAGTAGGGGGACAACTGTTGGAGGTAAATTTAGCTCCAGCCAAAGTCCTCTAAGTTCCAGGTGACGATCTTCTCAGTAACAACCTCTAATTGCAAGAATTAATTCTAGAGAGCAACCAAATTTCTCCACCGCAAATGTTGAGCTCATTCCTATTGAGCTCCTTTTTATCGAACTCCAGCCAATTGAGCTCCTTCTAGTCGAACTTTTTCCTAACTAGCTCCTTCCAGTCGAGCTCCTTCCAGTCAAACTCCTTCTAGTTGAACTTCTTCTAGTCAAACTCCTTTCAATCGGGCTCCTTCTAGTTGAGCTTCATTTAGATGGAATCTTATCAAATCGAATTCCTTCGCGATAGAACATATCTCATTAACCTTCCATCAAGGACTTCATTCAGTCAAACTCTTCCATTCCCTCATAGATAGCGACCAAACTTGCAAGCGGTTGAATTCCATTATTCCATTCTAATTATTACAGATCCAGCTATCTTACATTATGCACATCGATTGGATGGATCTGAAAAGTAAAAGGACCTCATCAGGTTTCCAATTCATCTTGTTCATTAGCACTACTGAGCACTAAGTTGTAAGCTAAACTAGGTGCAGAAGTCCTCCCCGAGCCCCAACCATTAATCTCCAATAGATCGGCAAGTCACGACAAAGAATACCACTCTCTATAATAAACTCTACGTAGCTCGAATGGCCCACTAACATTCTATTATGGCTGTCACTTTCATTCTGTTACAGGCTCTGCCTATATAAGAAACCCTCCAGATACATCTTTCTCTCAAAGCTCTCCTCTCTACTCTTAATTCTCTTGAGTACTCCATTCTTATTATTCAGAGAACTAACTTGATCATTGGAGGATCCTGTCGGAGCCACACATCTTGGGTTTGGACATTGTCTTACAAATCTCATTGGCGACCTCGTCTTCACCAGCTCCAAGGAACTCTGGCATCAGCCCTATTTTCCGCACCAACATGATTATAAGATGAATTTTTTAGATAAATGATCTTTACTAATAGTTTGATTATTTCTATGGTGGTGATCATAAAAAGTAAATAATGTGTGTATAAACTATCTAAAACTACATGTCTATTGATACATATTCTTAAAACCCTTAAGCAATTATACTTACGCTTTTATAAAATATACTTAATGTAGATGATTCATAGATGCGGAGTTTAGATTTTACAATCACCACTATACAAATGATTAAAATAGTAGCATAGATCATTTATTTAAAAAATTATATTATAATTGAACATCATTTGGCCTTTTGATCATTCATTTTTTATTTAACGATCCAAATTATCCCATACTAAATTGACTATAATAATTATATCTAATTAAAGTAAAATTTTGATAGTGTGCTACAAGTATCACAAAGATCATCATTGTAAGTTTTTGAACTTATCGATGATTTCTATCTATCAGATCATCATACGATCGTTTGTGACCGTTGAAATCAAATTTTGTTGATCTACATAGCTAGATCTATCAGATCAAGATGAAATTTTATGAAGATACTCGCATGATAATTACTTAAATAATGAATGGTGAAGATGAGCTTTAAATTTTAAAATTATATAATATTTAAAAAAAAATTATAATTTTTTTAAAAAAATACTAATTTTTAAAAGAAATTAAAAAAATATTAATTTGCTTGTGGGCTAGCGAATAGTGGATGTGCTCGCACCTATAAATTCCATCGCATTAGCCTTGCACAGCGCATCTTTGGTCTTTTTTTAAAAAAAATAGTCCATCATTTCTGTGCGTTGAATGAAAATAAGATTATTTATGATAAAATTTTTCATCATAAATAATTAATTATTTATAATAAAAATGTAATTTATATCATCAAAAATTGCTTATTTATGATAGAAAATTTTTGTTGCAAATAAGTTAATATTTTTAAGTTTTTTAAATGGTTTATTTATGGATGATTATTTGCGATGAAAAATTTTCATTAGAAATAATCATTTATTTATGATGAAAATAATAATTTATCATAAAAAAATAATTATTTATAATAATTTTTTTTATTATAAATAATATGAGCTTTTTAATTTTTTAAATAATTTATTTATGATAGATAAGGGATTAGCACATAAGTGAGCTGGCTCGGATGCATAGCCGAGCTAGCTCGGGCTGAGATCGAGCTAGCTTGGGACGAATTCAAGTAGGCTCTCTTAGGTAGAAGATAGTATTCAGGCATGATGCAGTCAAGCTAGCTCGACTTCTGATAGAGCTAGATTAAATTTTTTAAATGATTTATTTATGATATATTATTTATGATGTAAATTTTTTATTATAAATAATTATTTATTTATATTAAAAAAATATTTTCATCATAAATAATTAATTATTTATGTTGGAGATAAATCTTGCTCCTATCGAAGTCAAATCTGATGCTTAGCCTAATATAACTGATAATCACAGGAGAGATTCGAACAAAAATTCTTCCTCTTAGGACTTCTCCAACGGTCAAACTCCCTCCGGACCCCTTCCAATGGTCGAACTCCCTCCAGACCCCTTCAGCAGCCGAACCTCTTTTGAACCCCTCCAGTAGTCGAACTCCCTTTGGACCTCCTTTCGGACTCCTTCAATGATTGAACTCCTTCCGAACTCCTCCGACGGTCGAACTCCTTCTAAACTCCTCCAGTGGTTGAATCCCTTCCAGACTCCTCTAGCAGCCGAACTCCTTCCGGACTCCTCCAGCAGTCGAACTCCTTTCAGACTCCTCCAGCAATCGAACCCCTTTCGAACTTCTTCAGCAGTCAAACTTCTTTCAAACTCCTCCAGCGGTCGAACCCTTTATGGACTCCTCCAGTGGTCGAACTCCTTCCAGACTCCTTCAACGGTTGAACCTCTTTCGGACTCCTCTAATGGCCAAACTCTCCGTAGTCATCCTGAAAGGTCTCCGCATGAGTTCGATCCCATACACGGCATGAATCGACCCACACCCAGACTATCTCGGAGGAGTTTAAACTTCTCTAGAATTGATATAGCTCAAAGATCATCACCAAATGATGCCTACCCCTCTGAACTTCGACTATCAAATCTCAAATGGATTGGCATCTCGTGACAACAAACACTATCCTTTATAACAAACTTCACGTGGCCCCGAGCGGTCCACTCCAGATAGTTATGGCTATCATAATCGATTTATTATAGGCTCCATCTATAGAAGGAACCCTCCAGATATGTTTTCTCTAGGCTCTCTTCTTCTTTACGAAACTCTATAGCTTTCTTGCTTGAGCACTCCATTTCTATTGGTCAAAAAAGCTAATTTGACCGTCAGAGTGTATTACCGAAGCCACCACCCCAAGCTCTGGATGAGACTTATTTTGTAGGTCACCAACGGTGACCTCGTCTTCTCCGACTCTAGCACTTTTCCAACGACAATCAGATTTTGCACCAATAGGACTGGCACTAGAGGAAGGGCCCTCTATTCTTTAGGATCTGTTATTCTTAAAGGAGTGCTCAGCAGCGATATCTCTTCTTCCTCTCTAGAGTTCTTTTCAAAAAAAAAACCTCTTAGAAAAGCTTCAACCCGATGGTCAACGGCCTCTGTAGCTAGATCCCATCTAAATCTATCTGCTCCAGCTTCAACTCTAGCAACTCAAGCTCCACCTGCAGCCATGGTGGATGTGGAGCAATTCAATTTGCTGGTCCAGCAAGTTTGTGGTGTCATGAAGGTAGTGAGGGCCATGCATTGGTAGGCTTCGATGTCTATTCGACTGAAGCAGGCTTCTCTGGATCCTCATGATCCAGTCTGGGGATGGTCGACTTGGGCTAGCCAATCGATGACCTCCAAAAAGGGGAAGCAGAGAGCCCATGTTCTAATCATGACTCTACCCCTGAGGGAGCTTTGCCCCCATTCGACCAAAAGACCTAGGAATCCACGATCGAGAGGATCTAGATTGAAAACTACAAGAAATGAACCAACGGATCAAGGAACTCCACCATGCTCCCCCCTCTCATGGTAGTGACATTTGCACCGATCATCCTTTCTCTCAACACATCACGCAAGAATCGATCCCACCAAACTTCAAGCTCCCTTAATTTGAGAGCTATGATGGGATCTTCAATCTAGTTGATCACTTGGAGGCCTTCCGAATGATGATGCTGCTCCATGGCGCACCAGACGCCATTCTCTATCGGGCCTTCCCATCCATCCTGAAGGGAGTCATCAGGAATTGTTACTCGATCCTCAAGCCGAATACCATCTTCTTTTTTGACCAGATGAGCCATCAATTTATGGCTCATTTTGTTTGTAGCTGATGCCCTAGGCGGGGCTCGAAATCCCTCATTAACATAAAGCAATAGGAGGGAGAATCCATCTAAGCTTTTGTTAATCGATTCAATGCCACTGTGCTAGAGGTCCGAAATCTGGACCAATTGGTTGTGATGGTCGCGCTAAAAGGCGGCCTTCAAAAGAATAATCTGCTATTCTTCCTAGAGAAGAAGTACCCTAGGGATTTTGCTGATATGCTAGCTCAGACTGAAGAGTATGCTCAAGCAGAAGAGGCCTTCAAGGCAAAGAACAATGAAGCCATTGGAGAGCGATGAATCGACGAGCCAGGCAGGCCCATTGAGGAAGGAAAGTCAAGTGAAGCTTAATAGCACTCCTAAACTCTTCCTGAGCATAGGCGAGCCCAAACTCCTCCTTGAGCTTGGAAGCAGGGAAGCCTCAATAGAAGGGTGCGGTGGGGTTTCCCCCTCCAAAGGTTCCATAATTATGCGCCCCTCAATGCTCCAAAAATGCTAGTGCTGATGGAGATTAAGGTGCAGCTGCCGAGGCCCGAAAGGATGCACTCCCATCCTGATAGATGCAATCCAAATAAGTTCTACCTCTATCATCGTGTCCATGATCACAATGCTGAAGAATGTATTCAACTTCAAGATGAGATCGAGGAGCTCGTCAGGTGAGGCAGACTCAGCCGATTCCTACGGCATCGACTTGAAGGGTGGGAAGATCGGCTAAGGGCATTGCTGCAATCAAAACCGCAAAGAAAAGAGAAGCAGGTAGATCGGCCACCCTTTGGCATCATCAATACCATCTCTGGGGGACTTTGATGAGGGTAGGCTAGTGGGTCAGCCGAGCCTGAAAAGAGGTAGAGAACTAAAGAGCCCATCACTTTCACTGATGTGGATGCTCAAGGAGTCTAGTTTCTGCACAATGATGCGGTTATAATCTCTTTAAACATTGCCGACTATGATGTGTGCTGTATTTTGGTAGATAATAGAAGCTCTGCTAATGTTTTATTTTATGATACTTTCTTAAAAATGTCCTTACTCAATAACCACTTGGGACTTATGAACTCCCCATTGGTAGGCTTCACTAGCGATGCCATACCTATTGAGGGCATAATAACTTTAGCTATGACTGCAGGGTAACGTCCGAAGCTGGTTAAGACATAGGTCAATTTTTTAGTCATAAAGGCTCCATCTACCTACAATGCTATTCTCGACTGACTTGATTTGAATGCACTCCGAGTAGTGGTGTTAACTTATTATCTAAAGGTGAAGTTTCCAATGAACTACAAAATTGGAGAGATCAGGGGAGACCAGGCATTAGTAAGATGCTATTACTCCATTGCCCTATAGAAAAACATCTAGTCCGACCCTTTCCTATTGATGGGCTGGATGTCCATGATGACCTTACCAAGGAGCGAGGTGAGCCTATGGAGTATCTTGTATCTATGCCCTTAAATGATGGAAGTGCGGAGCATACTGTGCAGATCGGCTCCAACTTGGGCGACGAGGTTCGGGAGCGACTCATCACCTTCCTCAAGAAGAATGCAGATGTCTTCGTCTAGGTCCCAATGGATATGCCAGAAATTGATGCCGAGATCATGGAACATCGACTGGCTGTTCATCCTAAGTATTGGCCAGTAAAAGAGAAGATGCGCAACCACGCCCCAAAGAGGTAGAAGTAATTGCCGAAGAAGTAGGCAAGCTCCTCAAAATTGGATTCATTCGGAAAGTTAACTATCCGACCTGGGTCTCAAATGTGATTCTCATAAAAATGGCAAACTATAAGTTGAGAATGTGTATAGACTTCAAAAAGCTGAATAAAGCCTATCCAAAAGATAGCTATCGTCTATCCAGGATTGATCAACTGATAGACGTAACCTCGGGCCACAAGCTCCTCACCTTCATGGATGCCTTTTTCTGCTATAACCAAATATGGATGATGCCGTAGGATGAGGAGAAAACTACTTTTGTTACTGACTATGGTCTTTACTATTACAGGGTTATGCCTTTTGGACTCAAGAATGCAGGGGCAACTAACCAACGCCTGGTCAACAAGATGTTCAAGGAGTAGATCGACCGCAACATGGAGGTGTATGTGGATGACATGCTCATTAAAAGCCAAGCTTCAATAAACCACATCACCAATCTCGAAGAGACCTTCAGTGTACTCAAGAAGTATAAGATGAAGCTGAACCCGACCAAGTGCGCCTTTGGTATGACCTCTGAAAAGTTTCTGAGGTTTATGGTGTTAAGGCATGGGATTGAAACAAATCTAGAGAAAATCTGAGCTATTCAGGAGATGATTGCTCCAAAAATAATCAAAGAAGTTCAGTGCCTGACTGAAACAATGGCATCCCTAAATCGCTTCATCTCGAGATTGATCGAGCGATGCATGCCCTTCTTCCAAGTTCTCAAGCAACCAAAGAACTTCTGCTGGATGACAGAGTGCCAATGGGCATTTGAGGAGCTCAAAAACTACCTCGACTCATCTCCACTACTGGCAAAGCTTGAACCTAGAGAAGAATTATTCTTGTACCTAGCAGTCTCCTTGGTGGCCTTGGCAGCAGTCCTGGTCAAGGAGGAAGTGAAGATGTAGCGACCAGTCTACTACGTAAGTCGAGTCCTGAGGGATGCAGAGATCATGTACTCTAAATTAGAAAAATTGACTTACTCTTTTCTAATTGCTACCAGGAGACTTCGATCTTATTTTTAGGGGCACACCATAACGGTCCTCACAGATCAACCAATAAAACTAGTCCTTCATCAAACGGATGCTTCCAAAAGAATCATGAAATGGACAATCCAGCTCATAGAGTTTGACATGAATTATCGATCCTGACCATCAATCAAAGCTCAAATATTGATAGATTTTATAGTAGAATATACCATTCTAGATGAAGCCGATCTTGAAAAGAATGAGATCGACATCCCATGGTTGCAACCGACCCTCTCCGAAGAGAGTGCTGACCTTTTCAAAGGTTTTTGGGCTCTGTATGTGAATGGTTCATCCAACACTGCTGGAGCAGGCTTGGGGTTGGTCTTAGTCAATCCCAAGGGAGTCGTCGTCGAATACGTGCTATGCTTCAAATTCCCTACAATTAATAATAGGGCCGAATATGAAGCGCTAATCGTCGGATTAAAAATAGCAAGAGAGTTAAAAGTAGATCGACTTCAAGTCTATAGTGATTTCTAATTAGTGGTCGGCCATGTTAGTGGCAACTATGAAGCACGAAAGGAAAGTATGATGAAATACCTTGAGAAAGTAAATGATTTAACTCTGGCCTTCGATAGTTTTGGCTTCGATAGATTCTGAGGGCAAAAAATACAAGAGCCAACCTCCTCTCTAAATTGGCCACTTTAGCCCCAGCCAAACTATCCAAAGAAGTATTTTTTTGAAACTCTAAAATGCCCAAGCTCAGAGGAATCACAGCTTGTTATGCAGATGGAGCTCGAGCCAAGCTAGATTGACCCATTAGTTGCCTATCTTAAAGAGGAAGTTCTTCCTCATGATCCGAAAGAAGCTCGAAAACTCAGGAATCAAGCCTCCCGATATATTTTATATGATGGCAAATTATATAAAAAGTCATATTCGCTATCGCTATTGAGATGTCTTTGATGTTCAGAGGCTGACTTCGCATTATGGAAAGTGCACGAGGAAATTTATGGAAGTCATGTAGGAGCCAGATCCCTGTCCTAAAGACTACTTTGGTAAGGATACTATTGGCCGACCTTGTACCATGATTCTATGGAGTATGTCAAGAAATGTAACCGCTGTCAGAGAAATGCAAATATACAAAGACAGCCGGCCTCCGAGCTTACTCTACTAAGCACATCTTAGCTATTTGCGTAGTGGGGAATGGATATACTTGGCCCTTTTCGAATGGCATCCGAATAATGCAAGTTCCTTCTGGTTGCGATCGACTACTTGACCAAATGGGTCGAAGATGAACCACTAGCAAAAATTACTAAGGCCAAGGTGTAGAACTTCGTCTGAAAGTCCATCATCTGCCAGTTTGGTCTGCCTTGAACTCTTATAATAGATAATGGATAATAGTTCACTAGGATGAGGTTTGCTGAGTTCTGTGAAGATACAATCATCTCCCATCACTTCACGTCAGTAGCCCATCTGTAGACAAACGGTGAGGTAGAGGTGACCAATAGAATTTTACTATAGGGCATCAAGGCAAAACTTGAAAGAGCAAGGGGGACTATTATTGAGGATAAACCCCGCTCCTGTCGAAGTCTAGTCTGATGCTTAGCCTAATGTAACTGATAATCATAGAAGAGCTTCGATCGAGAATTCTTTCTCTTGGAACTTCTCCAGCAGTCGAACTTCCTTCGGATCCCTTCAGTAGCCAAACTCCTTTCGAATCCCTTCAGCGGTCGAACTCCCTCCAGACCCCTTCAGCAGTCGAACCCCTTTTGGACTCCTTCAGTAGCCAAACCCCTTCTAGACTCCTCCAACCGTCGAACTTCTTTCAGACTCCTCCAACGGTCGAACCCCTTTCAGACTCCTTCAGCAGCTGAACTCCTTCCAGACTTCTCTAGCGATCGAACCCCTTTCAGACTCCTCTAGTGGCCGAACTCCTTCCAAACTCCTCTAGTAGTCGAATCCCTTTCGAACTCCTCCAACGATCAAACTCCCCACAGTCATCCAGGAAGATCTTCGCACGAGTTCGATCCCATACATGGAATGAACCGACCCATACCAGGACTACCTTAGAGAAGTCCGAACTCCTCTAGAATTGATATAGCTTAAAGGTCATCACCAACCGATGCCTATCCCTCTAAACTTTGACTATCAAGTCTCAAACAGACGGCACCTCATGACAATAAATACTATCCTCCATAATAAACTCCATATGGCCTCAAGCGGCCTACAATTCGATAGTTACGACTGTCACTAACAGTTTGTTATAGGCTCCGTCTATAAAAGAGACCCTCCATATATGTTTTCTCTAGGCTCTCCTCTCTTTTCTGAAACTCTGCAACTTTCTTGACTGAGCACTTCATTTCTATTGGCCAAAAAAGCTAATTTGACCATCGGAGGATCTTGTCAGAGCCACCATCCCGAGCTCTGGATGAGACTTATTTTGTAGGTCATCGATGGTGACCTCATTTTCTCCGACTCCAGCACTTCTCCAACTTCAACAAGATTTTGCACCAATAATTTGTAATAAAAATTTTTCATTATAAATAATTTTATCTTTTAAATTTTTTAAATGATTTATTTATGAAAAATTATTTATGATGAAGATTGTTCATCATAAATAATTAATTATTTATGATTGAAATAGTATTTTTCTCATAAATAATCAATTATTTATGATAAAATTTTTTTATCAAAAATAACCATACTTTTTAATTTTTAAAATATTTTATTTATGCAAGATTATTTATCATGAAAATTTTTCATCATAAATAATCAATTTTTTTTGATGAAAAACTTGTTTACATTGCAAATAATAAGTTTTTTATGATAAAAAATTTTCATCATAAATAATTTAAGTTTTTTAATTTTTTAAATATTTTATTTATAGAACATTATTTATAATAAAAATTTTTTATTATAAATAATTGATTATTTATGATGTAAACTAGATTTTTGTTCTAAATAATCAAATATTTATGATGAAAATTTTTCATCATAAATTAGCTTATCTTTTTAATTTTTAAATGATATAATTTTTAAAGATTATTTATGATGAAAATTTTCCATCATAAATATTTGATTATTTGTGATGTAAACCTTATTTTTATTATAAATAAAAAATTATTTGTAATAAAAATTTTTTCATAGCAAATAAATACTATTGATAATGAAAATTTTTTTTCCATCATAAATACCTTTATTTGCAATAAAAAAATTTTCATCGTAAATAATTTCATTGCAAAAGATCAATTTTCTTATAGTGCATCAGGTACATATACCTATACCAAGATAAATTATCAGTAAAGATAATAAAGTAGACAAAACTATCTCTGATCGGCACATCGAATTGGCTGTAAATATCTGTATGTACTAGAACAAGCAGCTTTATGGTCATTTTCTCATGTCCTATAAAGGATAGCTTGGCCATTTTGCCACGAAGGCATGACTCATAAATCAGATATGACTTGAAAGTCTATGGACCCATTAGTCTGAATTTCTCTAATTTGTTAATCCTGGCTCAGCTATATGACATAGTCTAATATACCATAAGTACTTTTCATTAACACTATCTCTAAATTGTTTAGATCCTATGGTATTCATACTATGCTCGACATTATTAATAAATACATCTACGTATAACTGGTAGACACCGTTTCTTAAGAAACTACTTGTAATTTTATTTCTTTCAAAAAGAATAGCATAGTGTTTCTTAAAGAAACTAATTACACAGTTTTCTTATGCTAGATAGAAAACAAAAATCAAATTCTTGCTCGCAGCAAGTACATAGAAATAATTCCTAAGAACTAAGATGCTTCCCAATAGTAATCGCAGAAGGTAGGTTTTCACAATCATAATAATAACTCTTGCTCCATTTTCAATGTATATGATCATATCATCGTCACTCAGCCTCCTACTATCCTCAAGATCCTGCAAAAAAGTGCACAAAGAGCACTAGATCCAGAGTCAAGCACCCAACTGGATGCAAAAGAAATCATTAGGTTTGTCTAAATAATGAGCATACCTTAAAAAGATCTACCTTCCTGCTTGTTCTTCAGGCTGATCAGGTATGCAGGGCAGTTCTGCTTCTAATGGCCACTAGAGTTACAGTGGAAATATTTTTCCTTCTTCACGACCTTCTATTATGGATCACCCTTCTTGTCCTTCTTCTTTTCCTCCATCTTCAACTTCTTTGCATATTTCTTCTTCTTCCTAGAGAATATTTTCTTGGAAGAAGTCTGCTCCACAACAAGCACAGAGCCCCTTGAACCCTTCAAGGTGTTAGATGTGTGCCCTAGAAATCAGATTAGCCAACACTTATAAAAATACTTTCTAAAAACATTTTCATAATTTTGATTTAAAATTAATAACTAGGTTAATTATTCTATCATATTGTGTATTAAAGTATCTATGATACATCCTTTGAGTTAACGGGCATGATAACACATATTCTTAAGAGTTGAGAATTTAAGGCATGTGTTATCATAATTAACACAAACTATTTTCGATCGTAGGACAGCACAATGATGATGATTGATCCAGAAGATTAGTATACGATCACTTTTCTAGGATAGATGAGTCGTGAGTCTACTATATAAAGATACCAGAATGAGAGTATAGATACTCATTGAGAATAAGAGCACTGAGCTTGACCATCTCGAGTAGTCATAAGGGAGTCTACCTTCTCATCGATGACTAGCTTGATGCTGTAGCGCATGTCAGATTCTTTGACCTGAGGTGTATTAGTAGTTTACCTTGAGGGTGTTATAGTTTAACTACACCATAACTCGATCTCCTAGCCATTCAAAATTTTGAGGTGTATATTGCTATAGCATGTTCATTGTAGGAACTGGATCGCACCAACATGGAATCTGTCAACCTCGGTAGAGGATGATCCTATGGCGATCATGAGATCGAGTCCTAAAATCCATGGCCATGGTAGTGTAAAATAATAGAAAGAAGTTTCTATTAGGATTGCACACCAGACTCGAATCGAATGATTCATTCATTTGATGCATGTTGGGTTTGATAAGTTTACCTTAACCCTAATCCCCTTGGGGCTCATGATAAAAGAACCCCAATCACATAGGTAGCTACCCCAAGAGTTTCGCTTATCAGTTCTAATACATTGCCATCATATACTACTAGATGTCACCGATGGATTTTGGGATCAATTAAAATTATCTTGATGATTGACGATTCTAATTGGGTGAATCAGAAGAGTTTTGATCCATCGAAAGATGTTTTGATGATGTCAATGATAGAGATCATGACATATCCCATTATCATAAAGAATTGAATCTAACTGGATCACATAAAAAGAGGTTTGGATCTCGACATCATTAATTAGGCTAACCTAGTTTGATTGATTTGGATTTGATCCAATTAAGTTCAAGAAAATCATGCTAGTATATGATTGAACCAAACGTTCTCCTTTTATAGTCTTTTTGGTTCGTCTCGACTAAGCTAAATTAGATTTGGCTCATCCAAAAGCCTTATATGGGCTTGTCCTAGTCTAACTAGATATTGTCCTAGTTAGAACTGGTTTGTCCTGATCAAAACAAGGCTTATCGTGATGAGATCAGGGCTTGTCCTAAAATAATGAGATAAAATTTGGACGAGCCTCTCTTGAGAACTCTATAGGGATTTGACTTGATCTGACTTGATCATGTCCTATTCTGATCAAGGCATATTCTAAATTCCATAAGATAGGAATAGGACAAGGGTTATCTTAACTAGATTAGTGCTTGTCCTAAATTCATGAAATAAAATTTAGACAAGGCCCTCTCGAGAATCCTATATGGATTTATCTTGATCTGACTGAACCTAGTCCTGGCCTGATCAAGGCTTATCCTAACTTGATTATTACTTGCCCTAATTCCATTGGATGGAACTTGAAAAGTATGTCTTAAATCCTATATGATGGGAACAGGATAAGGGTCATGAGTTGATCCGCATGCAGGAATTAAAGATTAAGGGACATGTGCCCCTTGGAGATTTCTTAAGGGTGCGCACCCCAGACATTCCATGAGGGAGAGATGGGTGCACATCCCCCCTTGTTCATGCATCCTATATGGATAAGTGGAGTGCCCCAACTTGTTAGATGCGTGCCCTAGAAGCCAGATTGGCTATCACTTGTAATACACTTCTAAGGGCAATTTTATAATTTTGACTATAAATTAATAAATAGATTATTTTATATCATAATGTGTATTTAAAGGTGTCTGTGATACATCCTTTGAGTTAATGATAATGATAATTCATATTTTCAAGAATTGAAAATTTAAGACTTGAATTTTCATAATAAACTCATAAACTGCTCCCGACCGTAGAATCATCATGAGGATGGTGATCGATCCAGAAGATTGATGTACGATCACTTTCTTAGGATAGATATATCTTGAGTCTATGGTGTGGAGATACCAGAGTGAGAGTATAGATACTCGTTAGAGAATGTGGGCACTGAGCGTGACCACCTCGAGTAATCATAAGGAAGTCTATCTTCTCGTCAATGACTGACTCAAAGCTACAGTGGTGTGTCTGATTCTTTGATCTGAGGTATATTGGTAGTTTACCTTGAGGGTATTATAATTTGACTACATCATAACTCGATCTCCTAGTCATTCAAAATCTTGAGGTGTATGTTAGCTAGAGCATGTTCATTGTAGGAATTAGATTGCACCAATAGGAGATCTATCTACCTCGGTAGATGAGGAGTAGCCCTATGATAATCATGAGATTGGGTCCATAAGCCCATAGCCATGGTAGAGTGAAGATGATAGAAGGAGTTTCTATTAGGATTTCACATTGGACTTGAATCGAATGATTAATTCATAAGACAGACATTGGGTTTGATGAGTTCACCTTAACCCTAATCCTATTGGGACTCAAGAGAGAATAACCTAATCACACAAGTAACTATATCGAGAGGTTTGCTTTTAGTTTTGATGGATTGCCATCATATACTGCTAGGTGTCACTGATAGATTTTGGAAGGAATTATGATGATTTTGATGATTAATCAATCTAATTGTATGAATTAGAAAAGCTCTGATCCATCGAAAGGTGTTTCGATAATGTTGATGATGGAGATCGTGACATGACTCATTATCATATAGAATTGAATCTAATTAGGTCACACAAATAAGGTTTTGGATCTAGATGTCATCAATTGAGCTAAGCTAGTTTGATTGATTTGGATTAGATCCAATCAGGTTCAAGGTAATCATGCTAGCATATGATTGAGCCTGAATTTTTCCTTCTGAAATCTTTCTGATTCATCATAATCGAGTCAAATTTGATTTGACTCATTCTTATATTTAGAATGGATTTATTTTCATCTGACTGGAATAAGTCTAGATTAGATTAATTATAGAAATTAAATCCATTCATAGTCAAATTGGACTAGGGTCAAAAGTTGATCTATTTGAGAGAATTGAGGATCACCTGATTAGATATTTTTAGAAAATTCTCTAGAAATCATTTGAATTTATTTTTTGGTTATGTGATAGAGCACGAGTTATTCATTTGGCATACCAAATTTTGTGATTTTTGGAGGTATCTAGACTGAGTTATGATAGAGTTTTATTTGGATCAAACTCTTAAGGGAAGAGTCCTAGGCGTAGTGGACTCTTCCTTATCTACTCATGTCGATACCTTTTTGAATCATTTTTGGCAAAAAAAAATATATGAGATCTGATGATTTATCATGGAGAATAAGTTCTAGAGTCCTAATGATAAAATAAACAAGTTATTTTGGTCAAAAGAGACTCTAAGTAGGCATTGGACATAAAAGCCTTTCTCACGTCAAAGTGCATTCAATGCAAGAAATAATTTTCCATGCCCAAAGTCTGGCATCACTGATATCCCACACCCCCTCTATCCTCTCTCTTCTTCTCTTCTATAAGTCTAAAATGTTGGGCACAAATATGAGAAGAAGGTCTAAGGTTTTTGGCACAATATTTAGGATCTACGGGATGGTGTTCGTGTGACGGATGGGCTGCCTTCAGAAATAGTTTTGAAGGTTCTTCGGATCATATCCAGATTTGATTTTTGGAGAAAAGGTTCATGAGGAGAAGACATTTAGTTCCTGCCTGATTGGATACTGGTAGAGGCTAGGCACATGCATGGCTCCTTCTAAAACCTCAAGAATCAAAGGATCATTGTAGGGTAATTAGATTACCCAATTAGGTACTTTAAAATAAATCTAATTTAATTTTAATTTTTAATTTTTAATATCAGATCATCATGATAGCTCTGAGAACTCTTAGATCTGGTCAGATCATTTAAAAATTTTTTTAAAAAAATTTCTCAGATCTAATCAGATCTGCATGATCCTGTGGCGGAAAATAGTGTTTTTCCTTCATAACTTTCATTTGATTGGGTCAAAAGAAAGGTTTGAATTTGACTCAAACTTTGGAGATAAGAGGCTTGCCCAAATCAATTTTTATCCTCCCATCTCCATGTCAATTCCCCTTTGTTTTGTGTGACAAAATGAAGCCATATTCTGATATGGGGCATGGAGATCAGATGGAGAGTCCTTTCGCATGTTATCTTTGACCTGTTCAAAGTCATATGCGAAGGGACTCTTGAGTTGGTCTATTTGTAGGGCCCTGCATAAAATGTTTGTGCATCACAATTACTCCATGGTGAAGCCCTGCTAAAATCTCCATCTCCACACCCCTCTTTTAGATCTCTTCCTCTTCTCGACACCCAAGGGGTTGGGCAAAATTTAGAGATCAAAGGTTGATCTCTGATCCTGCAAAAGCTGCACGACTAGTTTCCTGGTCAAGAGAAGAAAATGCTGCCATCAAAGATCGTTTTGAAGGATACCCCGATTGATTCTAGATCTAATCTTTAGAGATTAGATCTAAAAGGAGAAGACCTCTAGATCTAACCTGAGTGGATACCGATAGAGGTAGGGTGCATGTACGGCTCAATCAGAATCTCAAATCAGTCGTTAGATCATCATAATAGGTAAATGGTTTATCCGATCAGATGATATTTATTATCACTATTTTATTTTTATTTTTATTTCTACTTTTAGATCAATCTAATCAAATCTAAGAACTCTTAGATCTGATCAGATCATAGGAAAAAATTTAAAATATTTTGCTATAAATATGATACGATCAAATAGATCCTGCGATAGGAAGATCTAGTTTTTTCTTCAACTAGTATCAAAGCCAGGTTGTCGATTCTAGATCTATCTTTATTTTTGATCTAAAATATTTTTTTATGATCTGATTATTTAATTTTAGATGTTGCATGGGATGTAATCAGCTCTAAAATCAAAAAAAAATGCATGTTTTAAATTAATATATATATTTGATATATACAATGGATGTTCTAGTCTAGATCTATAGTTCTATATCATGATAGTTTTTAAATATATTTTAGAGTAGATCTGATTTAATTTTTATAATTTAGTCATTTAAGTTTTAGATGTTACATTAGATGTAATCAAATCTAAAATATAAGATCTGATTTAAATTTTTTGATATACATGATATAGGCAATGCATGACTAAATTAGATTTGTAGTTTTATATCATAGTTTAGATTAAATTTTTTTTATGAAATATTCTTTTAGTTTTGTAAAGATTATATTATTTGATTAATTAAATTTTAGATACTATATGTGATATAATTAGATCTAAAATTATGAGATGTATTTAAAATTTTGTATGTATGACATATGCAATGCATGTTTAGACTAGTTCCATAAGATCAATGCCATGAGTAGTCTAGATTAAAATAATTTATGATGAGATCATTTAAAATTTTATTTTTAGATATTGCATTAGATATAATAAGATCTGAAACATAAATTTAAATGTTAAATTTGATACACGAGATGTATGCAAAAAAGGTATAGATTAGATCTTAAATCATATAATAGTTATATACTTTAAATCTAATAGTTTTATAGCATAGTTCCTATTTCTGATTAAGGCATTCCTCTTGGCTCTCTGGCTATAAGAGAAAGAAGGGTTTAAAGGCCCTCTTTTTCTATTCGATGGGGTGCTCTTATGACGTGTAGGGGTGCTGTACATTTGTTCTTAATCAGAAATCAAAATTTACTTTTCTACAAAATCCTAGATCGTAAAATCCTAGAATCTTTTATACATGTTTTATTTTTTGAACCCTTGAACTTATTTAAGAATTAAGTTTATAAAATTAATTAGGTATAAAAATTATGAATTTTTAGATCTAAGATAACTTCATAAAATATGGGTTCGGATGTGGGTAGCTCAATTAGGTCTAGCGGTTGATCAAACCGAATCAAGATTTGGTTAGGTGGGATCAAGAGTGCTTAGATTTGACCAGCCCAATAGGATTATATCTAAATCAAGGTCGACTCATAGTCACATATGGTTAATCAAGTTAAGATCTAATTTGACTCCACGGTTCGAACCTGGATTATTGGCTAACCCGATTAGTTTTGATCAGACAAATTAGTGTCTAAGATAAGTTTAGTAGATACAACCAGTAGTCTTTAATTGGAACCTACTCGATCGAACACATTCGCAATGGGTGAATGACATTTTCCTCCCTTTGATCTCAGCTACCTGGCCAATTGGGTTGACCCAATTCTATTTTGAGGTAGCTTATGATTCGAGCTAACCAATGCAACTAGGTTAGTCATAATTGTTATGACTAAGTCAAGTTATGTCTAAGAGATCTAAATCAAATCTTTCTAAGAAATATTAAGTCATAAGACTTCTACCATTATAGATGTGCGATCCTTCTCGGGGTTGATTGCTCTTGGCTGGTTATAGTGGTTCAGTTGCACCAAAAAGATGTAACCATGTCTATTAGGCATTGGATGCTATGGATTGGAGGATGGGTTGGGCTCAATATTTTAGATACAGTGAGGGATCCAACTAGGATCTAATTCATGTAAATGGTGGATCTGACTTAACAATGGAGTGGAACAATATTCCAGGCATGGTGAGATTCATGAATTATAGACCGAGTTTAAGTGCACCATGTTTAGAAAAATATTGGATAAGAGTTATCCACTCATCGATTGACCCATCATCAATAACTATTAGGTGAGGTGGTGAGCTAGTCGATGGGACCACACCATCCAATAGAAATTAATGATCATAAAGATTTTTGCATCTTTGCCCAGGGAGTGTAGAGATCCAAAAAAATAGTGGAAACCTAATTTGTTTAAAAATGAAACTCCTAAAAAAATTGGTCAAGTTAAATTGCAAGTCTAACTAAAAACTTTGACTCTCTATAGGAAAATATCTATGACTAAATGCCAAGCCCAAATCTTAGATACCCACAAACTGACTGAACCAAATTACAAGAATTGACTAAGAAACTTCATAATTATTTTGAGTTTGGAAAAGCTAACCTATGTATTGGACCAGGACCCTCTCACTTTGCCAGCACGTACGTTCGATCATGGGTTAGAGAGCATCTTATAAAAAGTGGTCGAATGATGATAACAAAGCTAGGTGCTATATTTTGGGCTCAATGTCAAATGAGTTGCAATACCAACATGAAGACATTAGGACTGCTCGCCAAATGCTTGCATACCTATAAGAGTTGTTCGATGAACAGAGTCATGTAGTGCATTATCAAGTCTCAAAAAGGCACTTTAAGGCATAGATGCATGATGGACAGTCGGTCAAAGATCATTGTCTGACGATGATCAAGGAACTAGAAGAGCTTGAAAAGCTTGGTGTCTTGAAGGACAAGGATCTGTAGATTGATGTGATCTTGCAGTCCTTGAGTGATTCGTATGGATAGTTAATCATGAACTTCCATATAAATAAGCTCCTGTGCACCTTGGCCGAGTTAATGAATAGCTAGTTACTGCTAGCAGACTTTGAAGGATTCAAAGGGCTCATTCTTGCTATGGAGTGGACTTCTTCCAAAAGAGGAAGTCTATGAAGAAGCAGAAAATAGAAGGAGAGAAGAAGGGCAAGCCAAAGAAGAAGGCTATGAAGAACGAAAAGTATTTTCACTGCAACTTTGATGGTGATTGGAAGCAAAACTGTCCTACATTCCTGGCTAGCCTGAAGAACAAGAAGGAAGGAGGACCAAAATATTCTAGAGATAGTATTAATGAAAGGTATCGTGGCACCTTAGGCTAGGTCTATAGCCAAAGACATGTTTAACAAATTGAAGAAATCTAGACTAATGGATCCGTTGGCTTTTGAGTCATATCTGATTTATGAATTATGCCTTCAAAGCAAAATAAGCAAGAATTGGCTGACACTTGTAATACACTTCTAGGGGCAAAATTGTAATTTTGACTATAATTAATAAAATGGATTATTTTCTGTCACACATGTGTATTTAGTGTCTGTGATACATCCTTTGAGTTAATGGTAATGATAATTCATATTTTCAAGAGTTGAAAATTTAAGACATGAATAATCATTATTAACTCATAAATTGCTCCCGACCATAGGATCATCACGAGGATGGTGATTGATCCGGAAGGTTGGTGTACAATCGCTTCTCTTTAGTAGATGAGTCTTGAGTCTACGGTGTGGAGACACCGGAGCGAGAGTACAGGTACTCATTAGAGAATGAGGGCACTGAGCGTGACCACCTCGAGTAGTCATTAGGAAGTCTACCTTCTCGTCAATGACTGACTCGATGCTGCAGTAGTGTGTCTGGTTCTTTGACCTGAGGTGCATCGGCAGTTCACCTTGAGGGTGTTATAGTTTGACTACACCATTACTCGATCTCCTAGCCATATGGAACCCTGAGGTGTATGTTGGCTATAGCATGTTCATTGTAGGAACTGGATTGCATCAAGATGGAATCTATCTACCTCGGTGGTAGAGGAGTAGCCCTATGATGATCATGAGAATCAAGTCCAGAAATCCATGGCCATGGTAGAGTGAAATAATAGAAAGAGTTTCTATTTAGATTTTCACATTGGACTCGAATCGAATGATTACATCATATGACAGAGACTAGGGTTTGACGAGTTCACCTTAACCCTAATCTGATCGGGGCTCAAGATAGAAGAACTTAATCACACAGGTAGCTGCACCAAGAGGTTCGCATTCAGCTCTGATGGGTTGCCACCATATACTGCTAGGTGTCACTGGTGGATTTTGGGAGCAATTAGAATGATTTAGATGATCGATCATTCTAGCTGTTCGAATCAGAAGAGTTCTGATCCATCGAAAGGAGTTTCGATGATGTCGATGATAGAGATCATGACATATCCCATTACCATACAGAACTGAACCTAACTGGGTCACACAAACAAGGGTTTGAATCTGGTGATCATCAATTGAACTGATCTAGTTCAATTGATCTGAATGAGATTCAATTAGGTTCAAGGAAATCGTGCTAGCACTCGATTGAACCTAACGTTCTTCTTTTACTATCATAAATAAGTTGTCCTGACTGAGCCAAAGGAGTTTGTGCTCAATCAGAGGCCTTCATATGGTCTGACTGGAGGTTGTCCAAGTCAGAAATAGGTTGTCTTATTTGTAAGACATTACCTGCCATTTTTGGTCACCTGCCATTTCTTGTTCTTTGACTTTGGTCAAAAGTCTACCTTTGACTGGTCAAACGTTGACCATTGACCCTTTGACTTTTGACCACATGTCATGCACCTATTGGAGAGCTGGTGGGGGCCTGTCCCCCTGCCAGAACCTGGCAAGGAGAAGGGCGCACGCCAAGGGTGGCGTGAGCCCAAGTAGGAGGCGCCTAGGAGTCCTTGTTGGACAAGGACTCCACCTCCCTTTTGGATTCCAATTCAGAGTTCTACTAAGAATCCAAGTTTGACTGGTCTTAGGCACCCTCTAAGGAGGAATCCAGGGGTCTCTATTCCAACCAATCAGATTTAGATCTGATTTCACAAAGGGTTGTGATTGGTTGGAGAGGAAGAGGAGTTGGATCACAAGAGGTCTATAAATAAGACCCTGCGCCCAACCCTAATTCATAATGTGAATTGCAATTGAGACACATGCCCCAAGGCTGCCTCTCCCCTCCTTCCTCCATGCCATAGCTCTCTTCTCCCCTTGCTCTCCACGTCCAAAAGGTGTTTTGGACTTTGGTTGGTGCGATTCAGATCAAGGAAAGGCGATCAAAAGCAAGAAGGCTGCGCTGCTGCAAAAGGACGACTGCAGATCTTCAAAAGAGTTTTGAAGATCCTCCAGATCAGATCCAGATCTGATTTTTGGAGGTGTGATAGAGAAGAAGAGGATCTCCAGATCCAACCCTGAGTGGATACCGGTAGAGGCCAGGCGCTTGCGTGGCTAAGATCCAGAACCTTCCGCTGCAATCAGGATCATCTACAGGGTAATAGGATTACCCAAATCAGGTAAATTAAATTTGATTTAATTTATCTTATTTTATTTTATTTATTAAAATAATAAGAATTCAGATCTGAAACATATCAAGATCTGATTTGAGATTCAAGAGAAAAATTTTTGAAATATATCTCTTGATCTGATCAGATCTGGACGAACCTGGACCGGGAAATCAGGATTTCCCTTCAACTGGTATCAGAGCCATGGTTCTAAATTGTTTAGATCTAATTTTAATTTTATTTTAATTAGAAAATAAAGTGATTTCAGATGTCACATGAGATGTGATCAGATCTGAAATCAGAAAAAATTAAAATTAAATGATTTGGATCTAAGAACATGAAGATATGCATGACTAGTTCTAGAATAGAATAGTTCTATAGAATAGTTTTGCATGTCTTTGATTTAATCTGATTAAATCATATTTTAGATCTTCTTATTTACTATTTTTTGATATTATAAGTGTTATAATAACATCTGATAAACAGCAAATAAAAATTATTTAATTTTAAATATCATATGAGATATGATAGATGCATGTCTAGACTAGTTGTAGAATAGTTCTACATAATTGTCTAGATTAGAATTTATTTTGATTAGATCAATTTAAATCTAATTTTTTAGATTATTATGAGATAATTTAGATCTGAAAATATGCATGATTTGATACATGAGATGTATGCAAAATATGCCTTGATTAGATCTAAATTTGTATATGAGATATATGATATAGATCTATAACTGTTTTGTAGATTTACATGTTCCTGATTAAGGCGTTCCTCTTGGCCGTCCGGTCATAAGAACGAAGAAGGGTTTAAAGGCCCTCTCTTCCCATTCGATGGGGTGTTCTTATGACGTGTAGGGGTGCTGCGTGTTCGTCCTTAATCAGAAACCCAAAACTTACTTTCTGCAAAACCCTAGATCCTGAAACCCTAGGATTTATTGTGCATATTTTGTTTATGAACCCAACTTAATTAAGAATTAAGTTTATGGAATATTAATTAGGTCTAAAATTGAGAATTTCAGATCTAAGACATATTCATAATACTGGGTTCGGGCTTGGGTAGCTCAATTAGGTCTAAGCGGTTGATCAAACCGAATCAAGAGTTGGTTAGATGGGATCAACAATGCTTAAATTGACCAGCCTAATAGGATTAAGTCTGGGTCAAGATCGAGTCACGATCAAGCAAGACCTAATTAGGCTCAGAGGTTAGAGTCTGGATTGTAGGCTAACCCAATTGGTTCTGACTCAACAATTTGGTGTCTAAGGTAAGTTTGGCACAGACGACCGACTGGTTTTTAATTGGAAGCTACTCGACCTGAATGCGTTCTTGTGCGAGTTAATGGCATATTCCTTCCACCGGTCTCACTTACCTGGCCATATCTGTTGACACAGTTCTGATCTGAGGTGGTCAATAATCCGAGCTAACCCATGCCACTAGGTTAGTCATAATTGTTATGACTAAGCCAAGTCTAGTTTAATGAGACCTGAATCAATTCTCCCTAAGAAAAGATTAAGTCTGAGGTCTTCCACCATTGTAGATGTGCGGGCCCTTCCCGGGGTTGATTGTTCTCGGCTGGATACAGTGGCTCAGTTGCACCGGGAAGATGCAACCATGTCTATTAGGCATTGGATGCTATGGGCTGGAGGATGAGTTGGGCTCAATATTTCGGATACGGTGAGAGACTCAATTAGGAACCCAGTCTATGCAAATGGTGGGTCTGACTTAACTAAGGAGTGGATCAATATTCCGGATACGGTGAGATTCATGAATTAGAGACCAAGTTTGGGTGCACCATGATTAGAGAATCATTGAACAAGAGTTGTTCACTCATTGGCTAACCCATCACCAATAACTGTTAGGTGAGGTGATGAGTCAGTTGGTGAGACCGCACCACCCACTAGAAATCATTAATCGTGGAGATTTTTCGCATCTCTACAGAGGGAGTGTAGGGATCCGAGAAAATAGTGGGAGCTAATTTGTTTAAAAATAAAATCCCTAAACAAATTGGTCAAGTCAAAATTACAGTATCTAACTAGAATCTTTGACTCTCTACAGGAAAATGTCTGCGTCCAACCCATTGGCACGTATCCTGGACACACATAGACTGACTGGACCCAATTATAAAGATTGGCTCAGGAACTACAAAATTGTTTTGGGTTCAGAGAAGTTAACACATGTTTTGGACCAGGACCCTCCCACCTTACCAGCTCGTCCATCCACTGAACAGAGAGCGTCTCTGGAAAAATGGATTGACGAAGACAATAAGGCCAGATACTACATGTTGGGCTCGATGTCTGATGAGCTCCAGCGCCAACATGAAGATATCGGGACTGCTCGCCAAATGTTGGCTCACCTGCAGGAGATGTTTGGTGAACAGAGTCGCGCAGCCAAATATCAAGTCACAAAATGACTTTTTAAGGCTAAGATGCGTGATGGGCAGTCAGTCCAAGATCACTGTCTGACAATGATCAAGGACATGGAAGAGCTTGAGAAGCTCGGTGTGAAGTTGGACTTGGATCTGCAGAACGATATTATTCTGCAATCCTTGACTGATGCATATGGGCAATTCATCATGAATTACCACATGCATAAACTTCAAGAATTCCTTGGCCGAGTTGATGAATATGCTGGTTACCGCTGAGCTTTCTATGAAAGGTTCTAAAGGCTCAGTTCTTGCTATGGAACGGACTTCTTCCAAAAGAAAGTCTTATGGAAAGAAAAAGAAGTCTGTGAAAAAGCAAAAGGTGGAAGGATCAAAGAAGAAGAAGGCAGAATCGAAGAAAAAGGCCGATGGCAAAGGAAAGTGTTTCCATTGCAACAGCGACGGCCATTGGAAGCGGAACTGCCCTACTTACCTGGCCACCCTGAAGAACAAGAAGGAAGGTCCTTCTGGAGGTATGCTCGTTATTGAGTCTAACCTTACGGTTTCTTCTGCATCCAGTTGGGTGCTTGACTCTGGTTCTAGTGCTCATCTGTGCACTTCTATGCAGGGTCTTGAGGATAGCAGGAGGCTGAGGGATGGAGACATGATCCTACGCGTCGGTAATGGAGCAAGAGTTGCTGCAGTAGCCGTGGGAACATACCCTCTGCGATTACCATCTGGTTTAGACTTAGTTTTAAAAGACTGTTATTATGTGCCTGCAGCTAGCAGGAATTTGATTTCTGTTTCATGCTTAGCACAAGAAGGTTATGTGATCACCTTCTTTAAGGACCATTGTAACATTCTTTATGAAAGAAATAAAATTGCAAATGGTTTCCTTATTAATGGTCTTTATCAGTTGCATATTGATGTACCTGTTTTAACTATCGAGCAAAACGTGAATGCCAAACGACCTAGGGATAGTCCAAACGACAGATATCTATGGCACCTGAGATTAGGTCATATAGCAGAAGATAGGATTAACAAATTGGAGAAAAATGGGCTATTGAGTCCATTGACTTTTGAGTCATATCCAACTTGTGAATCTTGTCTTCAAGGCAAAATGACTAAACTCCCTTTTGTTGGACATGGGGAGAGGGCCACAGATCTCCTTGCCCTAGTACATACTGATGTGTGCGGCCCATTTGATGTGCCGGCTAGAGGCAATTTTGTCTACTTCATTACCTTTACCGATGATCTGTCTAGGTATGGGTATGTGTATCTTATGAGACACAAGTCTGAAGCCTTTTGAAAAGTTCAAAGAATTCAGACATGAAGTAGAAAAACAAACTGGAAAACCCATTAAGGTTCTTCGATCAGATCGAGGAGGTGAATACCTTAGCCGGGAATTCCTAGACTATCTTAAGGAAAATGGCATAGTCTCTCAATGGACTCCACCAGGAACACCTCAACTCAACGGGGTTTCAGAACGGAGAAATCGGACTCTATTGGATATGGTTCGATCCATGATGAGCTTCACAGACCTCCCTGATTTTCTTTGGGGACATTCATTATTAACTTCAATCTATTTACTGAATAGGGTTCCCTCTAAAACCGTTCCTACCACACCGTATGAGATATGGCACGGTAAGAAACCAAGTCTGAGTCATCTCAGAATTTGGGGTTGTCCGGCTCATGTCAAAAGACAACAAGCGGACAAGTTAGAGTTTAGGTCCTTTAGAGCTCGATTCATAGGATATCCTAAAGAGTCATTAGGATACTATTTCTACATTCCAGAAGACCACAATGTGATTGTGAGTCGACATGCCATATTTCTTGAAAAATAGTTTATTCAAGATAGTGGCATTGGAAAGCAGATTAAGCTTGATGAGAAAGTCTCACAAGCAGAACGAGCTAAGGACCAAGTGGAACCAAATCAGGTTGAGCCAATAAGAACACTACCTCCTCCACCTCGTAGATCGGAAAGAGTTTCCCATCCCCCTGAAAGATACTTAGGTATTATTTCAGAGGATGTAGAGGAAATGTTCCTCGTAGGTAATGGTGCTCATGGTGATGATCCCAAAACCTACAATGAGGCGATATCAGATATCGACTCCGAGAAATGGCTTAGAGGCAATGCAGTCAGAAATTGACTCGATGCACTCAAACCAAGTCTGGACCTTGGTAGATCCACCAGAAGGTATAGTACCTATTGGGTGTAAATGGATCTTCAAGAGAAAGATTGGTGCAGATGGGAATGTGGAGACATTCAAGGCTAGACTGGTGGCAAAAGGTTATAGTCAACGCGAAGGCATTGACTATCAGGATACCTTTTCCCCCGGTAGCTATGCTAAAATCCATCCGCACATTGCTTGCTGTTGCAGCCTATTTCGATTATGAAATATGGCAAATGGACGTGAAAACGGCATTCCTAAATGGATATCTTGAGGAAGATATCTATATGGAACAGCCGCTAGGTTTCACATCCAGTGATACTGATCACAAGGTTTGCAAGCTGCAAAGGTCCATATATGGACTTAAGCAAGCATCTCGGAGCTGGAACACTCGTTTCAATGATGTGATCAAAAAGTTTGGTTTCATCAAAAATGAAGAGGAACCATGTGTTTTCAAAAGGGTCAGTGGGAGCGCTGTTGTCTTCCTCGTATTGTACGTGGATGACATCCTCCTTATTGGGAATGATATTCCCATGTTGACATCAGTCAAGATGTGGTTGTCCTAAGGAATTCTCCATGAAATGAACCTAGACCTAGGTGAAGCATCCTTTATTCTAGGAATTAAGGTCTATAGGGATAGACCGAATAGGATGCTAGGACTTTCACAGAAGATGTACATAGAGGAAGTACTAAAGAGGTTTAGTATGGAAAACTCTAAGAGGGGATTAATACCCTTCAGACATGGTATTCATCTTTCCAAGAAGATGTGCCCCAGCACACCTGAGGAAATAGAATGCATGAGCAAGATCCCTTATGCTTCTGCAATAGGGAGCCTCATGTATGCCATGCTATGTACACGACCTGATATAGCCCATGCTGTGAGTGTCACAAGCAGATATCAGTCAAATCCAGGTGAAGAACACTGGACTTCTGTGAAATGTATCCTTAAGTACTTGAGAAGAACTAAGGATATGATGTTGGTCTTTGGTAACGGAGAACTCCTGGTCCAGGGATACACAGACTCGGACTTCATATGTCCGAAAGTCGACATGGGAGATGGTGATCGAAGAGTTTCAACATCTGATAGCAGATTCCACCATGGAAGCAGTATTGTGCTGGAAGAGTTCAAGAAGTTTGCTGCAGAGAGTAATGCCATCAGATGCTAGCATGGCGCCAAGCCCTTGCTAAGGAGCCGAGGTCTCAGAAATCCAAGCATATAGCGGCGATACCACCTCATCCGCGATTACCTTGAGAAAGGGTTACGTCGAGGTCAAGAGAGTCAACTCCACAGATAATGTGGCAGACCCACTTACAAAGCCGTTGGGCCAGCAGAAGATCGAAGCCCACCTTGAGAAGATGGGACTTAGACTTGTAGCCAATTGGCTTTAGGACAAGTGGGAGATTGTTAGATATATGTGCCCTAGAAGCCAGAATTGGCTGACACTTGTAATACACTTCTAGGGGCAAAATTATAATTTTGACTATAATTAATAAAATGGGTTATTTTCTATCACATATGTGTATTTAGTGTCTGTGATACATCCTTTGAGTTAATGGTAATGATAATTCATATTTTCAAGAGTTGAAAATTTAAGACATGAATAATCATTATTAACTCATAAAATTGCTCCCGACCATAGGATCATCACGAGGATGGTGATTGATCCGGAAGGTTGGTGTACAATCGCTTCTCTTTAGTAGATGAGTCTTGAGTCTACGGTGTGGAGACACCGGAGCGAGAGTACAGGTACTCGTTAGAGAACGAGGGCACTGAGCGTGACCACCTCGAGTAGTCATTAGGGAAGTCTACCTTCTCGTCAATGACTGACTCGATGCTGCAGTAGTGTGTCTGGTTCTTTGACCTGAGATGCATCGGCAGTTCACCTTGAGGGTGTTATAGTTTGACTACACCATTACTCGGTCTCCTAGCCATATGGAACCCTGAGGTGTATGTTGGCTATGACATGTTCATTGTAGGAACTGGATTGCATCAAGATGGGAATCTATCTACCTCGGTGGTAGAGGAGTAGCCCTATGATGATCATGAGAATCAAGTCCAGAAATCCATGGCCATGGTAGAGTGAAATAATAGAAAGAGTTTCTATTTAGATTTTCACATTGGACTCGAATCGAATGATTACATCATATGACAGAGACTAGGGTTTGACGAGTTCACCTTAACCCTAATCTGATCGGGGCTCAAGATAGAAGAACTTAATCACACAGGTAGCTGCACCAAGAGGTTCACATTCAGCTCTGATGGGTTGCCACCATATACTGCTAGGTGTCACTGGTGGATTTTGGGAGCAATTAGAATGATTTAGATGATCGATCATTCTAGCTGTTCGAATCAGAAGAGTTCTGATCCATCGAAAGGAGTTTCGATGATGTCGATGATAGAGATCATGACATATCCCATTACCATACAGAACTGAACCTAACTGGGTCACACAAACAAGGGTTTGAATCTGGTGATCATCAATTGAACTGATCTAGTTCAATTGATCTGAATGAGATTCAATTAGGTTCAAGGAAATCGTGCTAGCACTCGATTGAACCTAACGTTCTTCTTTTACTATCATAAATAAGTTGTCCTGTCTGAGCCAAAGGAGTTTGTGCTCAAATCAGAGGCCTTCATATGGTCTGACTGGAGGTTGTCCAAGTCAGAAATAGGTTGTCTTATTTGTAAGACATTACCTGCCATTTTTGGTCACCTGCCATTTCTTGTTCTTTGACTTTGGTCAAAAGTCTACCTTTGACTGGTCAAACGTTGACCATTGACCCTTTGACTTTTGACCACATGTCATGCACCTATTGGAGAGCTGGTGGGGGCCTTGTCCCCCTGCCAGAACCTGGCAAGGAGAAGGGCGCACGCCAAGGGTAGGCGTGAGCCCAAGTTAGGAGGCGCCTAGGAGTCCTTGTTGGACAAGGACTCCACCTCCCTTTTTGGATTCCAATTCAGAGTTCTTACTAAGAATCCAGTTTGACTGGTCTTAGGTGCCCTCTAAGGAGGAATCCAGGGGTCTCTATTCCCAACCAATCAGATTTAGATCTGATTTCACAAAGGGTTGTGATTGGTTGAGAGGAAGAGGAGTTGGATCACAAGAGGTCTATAAATAAGACCCTGCGCCCAACCCTAATTAAAAAAAAAGAGTGAATTCAATTGAGACACTTGCCCCAAGGCTGCCTCTCCCCTCCTTCTCCATGCCATAGTCTCTTCTCCCCTTGCTCTCCACGTCCAAAAGGTGTTTTGGACTTTGGTTGGTGCGATTCAGATCAAGGAAAGGCGATCAAAAGCAAGAAGGCTGCGCTGCTGCAAAAGGACGACTGCAGATCTTCAAAAGAGTTTTGAAGATCCTCCAGATCAGATCCAGATCTAATTTTTGGAGGTGTGATAGAGAAGAAGAGGATCTCCAGATCCAACCCGAGTGGATACCGGTAGAGGCCAGGTGCTTGCGTGGCTAAGATCCAGAACCTTCCGCTGCAATCAGGATCATCTACAGGGTAATAGGATTACCCAAATCAGGTAAATTAAATTTGATTTAATTTATCTTATTTTATTTTATTTATTAAAATAATAAGAATCAGATCTGAAACATATCAAGATCTGATTGAGATCAAGAGAAAATTTTTGAAATATATCTCTTGATCTAATCAGATCTGGACGAACCTGGACCGGAAAATCAGAATTTTCCTTCAAAGGTATCGTGGCACCTTAGGCTAGGTCTATAGCCAAAGACATGTTTAACAAATTGAAGAAATCTAGACTAATGGATCCGTTGGATTTTGAGTCATATCTGATTTATGAATTATGCCTTCAAAGCAAAATAAGCAAGCTTCCTTTTGTAGGACATAGAGAAAGGGCCACAGATCTACTTGCTCTGGTACATATAGATGTGTGCAGCCTATTCGATGTGTCGGCGAGAGGCAATTATGTTTACTTCATTTTCTTGACCAATGATATATCTTGGTACAGGTATGTGTATCTAATGTGACACAAGTCTGAAGTCTTTGAAAAGTTTAAGAAATTCAGACATGAAGTAAAAAAGCAAACTAAAAAGCCCATTAAGATTCTTCGATCAGATTAAGGAGACAAATACCTTAGTTGAAAATTTTTGGACTATCTTAAGGATAATGGTATAGTATTAAAGTGGACTCTACCTAAAATGCCTCAACTCAATGGAGTTTTAGAATGGAGAAACTGAATCCTATTGGATATAGTCCGATCCATGATGAGCTTCACAGACCTTTTTGAGTTTCTTTAGAGACATAGTTTAATGACAGCTATTGATTTATTGAATAAGGTTTCATCTAAAATCATTTTTACCACACCGTATGAGATATGGCATGGTAAAAAGCTAAGTCTGAGTCATCTTAGAATTAGGGTTGTCTGGTAGCGAACAAGTTAGAGTCTCGATCCCTTAGATCTTGATTTATTGGATATCCTAAAGAGTCATTAGGATATTACTTCTATCTTCCAAAAAATCATAATGTGATTGTAAGTTGACACACCATTTTTATTCAAAAATAGTTTTTTTCAAGATGGTGGCATTGGAAGATAGATTAGGCTCAAGAAAAAAGTCTTCGAAGAGCAATGATCTAGGAACTTGAGGAACTTAGTCAGTCTAAGCCAACCCTAACACTACCTCCTCCACCTCGTAGATCAAATAGGATTTTTCATCCTCTTAAGAGGTACTTAGAAATTATTCAACAGAATGTAGAGAAAATGTTCATCATGAAAAATGGGGTTCATGGAGATGATCCCAAAATCTATGACGAGGTGATATTGAATATCAACTTCGAGAAATGGATAAAAATAATGAAATCAAAAATTAACTTAATGCACTCGAACCAAGTTTGGATCTTGGTAGATCCACCTGAAGGTATAGTACCTATTGAGTCTAAATGGATCTTCAAGAAAGATTGGTGCAATAGGT